>OZ010688.1:14869156-14958689 GCA_963932265.1 Thymelicus lineola
ATAGGTGGTTATCAATCCTACTATTATAATATTATGAATGTGAAATTTTTGTGATGTTTGTTACTCCCTGAAAATTGACACATCTGGAAAAATACATAGGATAATTAACATCCCGTAAAAGGTGGGCAACACGTCGATCAGAGCGCTAGTAAACTTATATTTCTCAGTACATACAACAGGTAAGTACTCATTACTTCCTTCCATTCATCCATCAGCCCTTGGAGGTCCACTGCTGGACATAGGCCTCCCCTAACTTGCGCCACTCTGACCGGTCCTGAGCCTTCTGAATCCAGCGGATGCCCGCTGTCTTCTTTAGGTAGTCGGTCCATCTGGTCGGGGGACGTCCTATTCGAGGATCTTGGTTTCCCAACAGTTATCGAACTTCGAACTATATGGCCAGCCCATTGCCACTTCAGCCGAATTACTCATTACTTCATACATTGCAATGAGCATGATACTGAGTTTTTACGTTAGATGGTGTTATTATTCAGGGATTTTTCATGGATATAATACACTAGTCTAGTATCACTAATCCTAATATATCTTATTGGGATTATCCAAAGCTGAGTGCAGACGCTGTTCAAGAATCCCATTAACTACGGATCAGTAATGGATAAGGGAACAGTTGTACAGAAAATAAATGATTTTGATGATTAATATAATAACATAGTAAAAGTCTAATGGATGTAAGATTGATGATGGGGACATTTACGCTAGAAAGAACTATGTATCTGTTTAATACGGCAACAACTGAGTATCAGAAATTATAGTTGTCAGTTCGTGTTGGTTAATCATAGGATTCAGTATGTCCTACCAACGGAATTATTTTAAATGTTCACTTACGTCTAAGACTGTCTGTCTGTTTTTCTGTCTGACTATAATTATGTGTATTTCTATTTGTCTGCTTGTGTGCCTCTCTGTCTATTTCTGATACAATTGTTTTTTTACTAATGATTTATTCTTACTAAGGTTTTAAGGTGAATTAGCTCGTTTGACGTTTTTATAAATACTGAGTTAACCAAAGACAATCATACTAAATGAATTCCGACGTGTAGATGTATGGGAATGTAAAATGTATGGGAATGACATAAAAATAACAATAGCTTATTTTTCCACAAATAATTTCAATCATTTGAAGGCTGCGTTTGGTGTGAGCGTTTACAGAAATAAGTTTGAGTAAGAGTAAGAGGCTGCGGCCCTTTTGAGTTCCTGAACGACTTCAAGTAGACAATTACATAAGTTCTTTTGTTTGTACCAGTTGGAATAATCGTAAATGAACAGCAGCTAATTTATGCTCAATTTATGCGAGGGCACGGCATTCATAAATCTGTAGTAAAATTGGTAAAGAATTTAATTAACAAGCGATCCCTAATAGTAATGGACCTATTACCAGAAAATTTATGGGGCATCGCAGACCCCATGACAAATTTAGTTTTCGTAATAAAACAGTAATTGTCTTTACAGGTGATCAAATTTTTTTTGTTTATTCATCTAATTAATTTTATAATAATAATACTATGTTTCTAAAATAGTGTTTAACGAGTGGATTGAATGTTGAAGTCGCTTCAATTATAGCTTAACCTTAATATTATTTGTTTAAATCAACTTGATAATCCTATTATAGTAGAGACATTTTTCTTTGCGATATTATGCTCACTTTACTGACAAATTCACACTTGTTATTGCAAATCAAAATTTTTAAACCATTTAATACAAAGTAACACTAATAGTAACAGTAACTTATTTTCAACACAAATTAATGACTAACTGAATGAAATGTAAATATTTTATTGGATTCATATCACAGATCTAATTCATACTTGATCATATCCAACTTAGAAAATGTCTAAACCTAATTTTAAACTTGAAGTTACAAAATATTGATTCCTTGAAAGATTGAGTCCTCAAGTACCTACCTCAAGTATTATAAATTGTTTTTTTTTTATTTCAATCGTAGTCGGTAAGAAAGAAAGAGAAAAGAGTACGTAGGTATAGCAGGATTAAAATTTTAAGTACTTACAATATTTGTCTAACGTTATACTTTCAAATATGTAGGTATGTGAATTTTTCAGTCAACATAGGAACCTATTTCCTATTGACGTAACTATTGAAATGGTAATATTATTTGAACTTACCAATATTTTCATTTCCTAGAGAAATATTGCATGCCTGCAGGAAAACATTTGCAAAGGTAGATTTCTATATTGTAGCGAATTTGTTCTACATTTTTCAACAATAAAAGATAAATATCGTATAGCATAGTGTGACTTAACTCGTATTTAGTTCACGCTTTTTGGTCGTAAACTAGCCCGTTCACATGGTGCGATATCTTGTGACATTTGAGTTTCTTTATTAATGCAAATAATTGACAATTTGAGTCACACATCTCCGCAAGGTGTAAAAGGGCTATTTACGTCACGAAACAGCATGACTTAAGTACATAGCTTAATTGACCGCCAGATCACTTTAGAATCATATCGTGATGAACTATTTCTTTCTTAATTTTTTAAATTGTCATGATATTTAACTTCTTCCAGATGTTGTTTATTCCGGAAATTGTATTTGCGTACAAATTCCCGCATCTTTGATACTGTCACGGAAATGTATTAATTAAAACTAAGTAGTTCTCTTTGAGCCAGATCTATTTGCTTTCTGTGATGTCTGTGACAGAGAAGACCAACACAAATATTTATCTGTTTACAGGTTTAAGACTATCGTTTTGTATTATTTACGTTTTATTATTAGATATCTAGCTCGCTATGCCATGTTTCATTGCCAAGATGCAACTAAGTTTTGAGGCATTAATCTATGTTTTAAAAAGAAATATAAGCACTACGTAAGTGGTGTATGAAGCAAATGTAAATGGCAGCTAAAACTTAGGGCTTATTTTTGCTTCACTAGCGGTCACCCATCCTATTACGAGTACTAACCGCGCCTTATGTTGCTTAACTCGGCCGATCATTCCCTAGCTTGGCTATGAGCGCTTCAACGATGCTAGTAACAGGTATAGGTAATCTTAACAAAAAAAATTGAGGGCATAATATCCAGCGCAATGAATTAAAATTAAAATGCTTGAATTAATGCGTTTGCTTATGGTTGTTTTTGTTTAACGAAGCATTAAATCTGAACTGTTTTTCGCAGCCGCCACATATTTTAGCGGTAAAAATCTTTTTTGTGACGGCTGAGATAGATTCAGCTTTCATAATTAATTTCAACCCTTTTGGAACTTGGCTGAAAATAATATACCTACCTAAAATATTTATAACCTAATGTTATTATCGAGGCCCATTGGGCGCCTAGACGTAAAGTATGGATGTAATCCGCATCTCAAACGCTTGCTAATTATTTCTTAAGGCGTTTCTTATTTGACGAAAATTCTTGTAACATTGTTTTTGTAAGAAACAGCTTCGAAAATAGGTATATTGCCCACGCTTGTTTTTTCAAAAATTTTTTTTTTCTTGTTTACACTATTCTTAAATTTTTTTGTTGAATTTTCTTTATAAGCGTTTTTAATAGTTTTTTTTTTAACTATTATTTACTTTGGCTTTTTTGAGTAGGATTTTCTATAAAAGCGTGTTTTTCCGGTTTTTAGCTATTTTTGTTAAATAAAACTTAAGTGCTCTGTTATTTTGTCTTTCTATTTTTTTACATTGAATTATCATCGGCCCCCATGATAAGTATGCCAAATTCGATTCAATCCGGCGGGCGGCGTTCTGAAGGAGGTCAAAATCATGTTCAAAATTTCCGTTGCATAGGCAATAGGCACATACGTACGAGCAAATAAAATACTCGTATGAAGCTAATAAAAGCGTGTTAAAAAGGCACTAATTCTCAGATATCAGCTGAATCACTGAATATTGCTGAACATACAAGGGGATTAAATCGCAAATATCCTGCGCAATTAATTAAAATTAAAATGCTTGAATTAATGCGTTTGCTTATGGTTGTTTTTGTTTAACGAAGCATTAAATCTGAACTGTTTTTCGCAGCCGCCACATATTTTAGCGGTAAAAATCTTTTTTGTGACGGCTGAGATAGATTCAGCTTTCATAATTAATTTCAACCCTTTTGGAAATTGGCTGAAAATAATATACCTACCTAAAATATTTATAACCTAATGTTATTAACGAGGCCCATTGGGCGCCTAGACGTAAAGTATGCATGTAATCCGCATCTCAAACGCTTGCTAATTATTTCTTAAGGCGTTTCTTATTTGACGAAAATTCTTGTAACATTGTTTTTGTAAGAAACAGCTTCGAAAATAGGTATATTGCCCACGCTTGTTTTTTCAAAAATTTTTTTTTTCTTGTTTACACTATTCTTAAATTTTTTTGTTGAATTTTCTTTATAAGCGTTTTTAATAGTTTTTTTTAACTATTATTTACTTTGCTTTTTTGAGTAGGATTTTCTATAAAAGCGTGTTTTTCCGGTTTTTAGATATTTTTGTTAAATAAAACTTAAGTGCTCTGTGTTTTTGTCTTTCTATTTTTTTATACCTATTGAATTATCATCGGCCCATGATAAGTATGCCAAATTCGATTCAATCCGGCGCGGCGGCGTTCTAAAGGAGGTCAAAATCATGTTCAAAGTTTCCGTTGCATAGGCAATAGGCACTTACGTAGGTACGAGCTAATAAAATTCTCGTATGAAGCTAATAAAAGCGTGTCAGAAAAGACACTAATTCCCAAATATCAGCTGAATCACTGAATATTTCTGAACATACTAGGGGCTTCAATCGGTAGGTATTGAGGTCCTCTACCCCTGGACCACCGTTGATCCACCACCTCTGTTACAGCCTGTATAACACAATAACCCTTTATTGTTTGCAGTTTGCACACCACTTAGGACATCATACAGATTACAGATAGTCATATACAAATGCATTATTCCAAGCGCCATAAACACGTAATACGACGTAGTACCGCGCCATAAAGCTATAGCGCATTTTATGGTGCAACTGCAAATTGTTTACGATGCAAAATAGTTCGGTGCGAGCGCAGGAATTTGCAAACAATGTATGTTTGTTAAATGCTTGGTCTATTTTATTGTACATTCGACACTTTCCATGTCCAAAAAGTGTACACTTTTCGATATCAGTAGTACAAGAAGTCTAAAAGAAAATGGTTGCCTAGTAAAGAATCTGTTGGCGCGTTCGGAATGAGTTGTGCATTAGTTTTCTTTTCCTTGTACAATAAAACGTCGTCGTCGTCGCTTTACGATAATTTCGTACAATAGTGCATCCAGAACCGGCGTTAGGGGGGGGGGGGGGGGGGGAGTTCACGGTGGGACGACGGCCTAGGTCACTTTTGGAGGGGCCACACGGGCAGGTCCTTGTGTCTGTGCCCGTTGAGCATTACGGGAGCGACCCGAGCGTCACAGGCCAAGGGCGGGCGGAGTACCAGCGAAGTCCGCTACATATACTTCGCCACACAATACTGTCCCCCCTTTCATGGGAAAGGGCGCCCAGTAGTGGTTCCGCGCACAGTTTAAGCCGCCGTCGTGCAGGCGCCTCACCGGGTCTCCCACCAGCGGGAATCGCCCGGGGGGGATAGCCGCCGACGGCAAGAAGATCAGGAGTCGCCGACTGCCGCGCGGACCACTATGGACCGCCCACCCCCAGAGGAGGGGGAGGAGGAGCCGGGGAGAAGGGTGGTGGTGCGGGACCTATTCCAGGCCCGCTACCGCCCTGTCGACCCGGCACTGCAGGCGCAGCTGCGCACAATCGGCACCGGACGGCGCGGCCGGGTACGCACCCGCGGAGGGAAGGCCGCGCTGGAAGGTGTCGCGAGCATCCCGGTTGAGGGTAGGAGCGAGGAGGAGGAAGCGAGACGGCCTATAGTGCCGTCTCAAGTACCCTCCGCATCCTCCACCAATCGGGACGTTCTGAAAAAACCGGAGGGTAGGTCGGATATAATTTTATGTCCACCTACCCCACTAGAACAAGTCATCGAGGAGGAGCCTGAGGACTCACCGGAGGAAGAGTGGGTGCTGCCCAGGTACCCCCTGCGCCAGGAGATGGTGCCGCGGCTCGAAACGCCAAGAGGCACCAAGACCGCAAGACGCCTCTCGCCAACGGACGTCGAGTCGCCGGCTAAGATCGTCTGCCTGGCGCCACCATCACCGTCACCTGGAAAGGACATAACACCATCATCATCATCGGGGGAGTACGAGGACTCCTTCGAAACTCAAGAAGAAGAGGAGAAGAAGGAAGAAACCATACACGAACCCAAGAACCACCAAGGAGTCGGAGCTGGAGTCGAAGCGGATGCTGCTGTGTCTGCCTCTTCACCGGGACCCGCCGCGACACCACCAGCGCCGCTATCGCCGCCGCTGATCCCCCCTACTCCGAGTAGGGGGAAAGGATTAGGAACAGGTAGTGAGAGAGGTGCACAATTTAAATTTAATTTAATTCCCACCCAGGGGCCTTCAGCCCACACAAGTAACGTAATTACCACCCAGGGGCCTTCAGCCCAAACAATCACTGTCACTTATGCTGCCGCGCTTTCGGCGCCGGGACCTTCCCGCGCCACACAGGCGCCCACGAGGGCCGCGCCCGCTGTTAACAGCGGCGCATCTGCGGCTCCCCAAGGAGCAGCATTAACTACGAAGGGGTATCCCCCCATAGTAGCCGAGCGCCTGCCCAATTGGACGCGCCATTTCGCGGCCATTAAGGAGCGGCTCGGCCGAGCGCCGAACGCGCGTCCCTTTGGAAAGGGGGTGCGCTTCATACCGGAGACGGAGGAGGAGTTCAGGGCGGTCCAGGCCTATATGGTGGCGCTGTCGGAGACCGACCCGGACGTGTCGTGGTGGTGTTACACACCAAATGACGAGAGGCCCACCAAGGTGGGCATCACTGGTCTCCCCCACGACACCGACCCGGCGATGGTCACCAAGGCCCTCCAAGACCTGGGCTTCCCGGCGCGCTTCGCCAAATACATCCCGGGGAAACGAGGACGGCCCGGCTGCGTGTACCACGTGCAGCTGGACCGCTTGGACCAGGAGCAGCTCGCCCGCCTTTACGGGATTGACGAGCTGCTCCTGATGAGGGGGGTGGTAGTCCAGGCGTGGACAACCGGTAAAGTGTTGGCCCAGTGCCACCGGTGCCAGAAGTTTGGCCACGCCTCGGCCAATTGCCACCGCCCCCCCAAGTGTGTCCGCTGCGGCGAGGGGCACATTACAGCCGACTGCCCTCATCCCCGGGGGACGGCCACGAAGTGCGCAAACTGCGCAGGACCACACACGGCTAACGACCAGCGGTGTGTGGTTCTGAGGAGAACTGCGCGCCAAAGGGGGGTCACGTTGAAACCCCCCATTCCTCACCTCCCGACGCAAGCCGCGCCCCCTAGGCGGAGCGCTCAGGCGGCGACGGGTGCAATAGCCGCGACGGTGGAGGAGTACGCCGCTACCGAGGGTGCGTCACTGATGGCGCCGGCCAATCTTCCCCGAGCCGCACAGGGGCAACCCATTAGCGGCGAGGGGAAGAAAGGCAAGAAGAAGAAGAAGAGTAAGAAGAAGCGAGCCGCTCGGCAGGAATTGCCTACCGAAGCGGCTCCCACACCGAAGGCGCAACCGCCACCTGCATCGGTGACGCAGGAACTCTTGGTAGCGCCTCCAAAACCACAAAGGCCACCTAAGGCCAAGAAGGCCAAGGAGGCCTTAAGCACCCGTCCGCCAGTCATCCCCGCTGCGCAGGCGGAGATAGAAGGCGTAAAGTACCATGGTAGACAGGGACAGGAGCGGGAGGCACCGGTGGGCACAACACCCGCCCCAGCCCCCCGCCCGAGGTCCACGCTAACCCCGACACCGGCTCTTCGACCCCTACAGGCTCTAGGGATCGATACGCCCGCGGAGGAGGTGGTGGCCGCAATAGCGACCATCGCCGAAACCCTAGCGGCGTACCCAGACCTGGTGGGGGCCATCAGAGGAGCCGTGGCCAAACTGTTCGGGTTCCAGTATGACAGTACATCTTAGAGTGCTGTACTGGAACCCGGGGGGTATAGCGGGCAAGACCCGGGAGCTGCGCACGCTCGCCAGGGGGCAAGACATTCATGTCATCCTCCTCGGCGAGACCAAGCTGCGACCGGGCCAACGCTTCTGCCTCCCTAATTACCATTCGTACCGTCGTGACGAACTATCACCGGCAGGCTACGCCTACAGGGGCACGGCCGTTTTGGTCCGTCACGACGTGATACACACCGCTTTGCCCCCGCCGGCCTTCACTGTGACCCGGGCTCTAGGGGTCCAAGTGAGTATGGCCGGCGAGGAGCTCAAACTTTACGCCGCCTATCGTCCGCCTGGGAACCTTTTTACCCCCCAGGACATCCACACCGTCTTCAGCGACGGGCCGACCCTCCTGGCTGGCGACCTGAACGCTAAGCACACTGCTTGGGGTTCCAGAGTTGTCAACCCGGCGGGCCGACAGCTGTACGCCGATTCGGAGACGTTTGGGTATGAGGTGATCGGTCCCGATGCGCCCACCCACGTCCCCACATCGGACAGGCAGCAAGCGGATGTCCTGGACATCGTGCTCCACAAGGACTTGCCGTGCCCGGTCCATGTGGAGGTGCTGTACGACCTGGACACACAGCACCTCCCCATTTTAGTCTCGTTTGGACTTGGGGCTGAGTGTGTGTCATTACCACGAATCAGGCGTAGGACGGACTGGGAGAGTTTTCAACAGCGCACCAGCGCTGTGCAGTTCACCGGCCAACTGAGTACACCCGAGGGGGTGGAAGAAGCCGCCACGGTGTTTACCACCACTGTGCAGGATGCACTGGCGGCGTCCACCACCCAGAGCCGGGTCGACTCAAACAGGCTGGAGACCCTCCCGGTCCGACTACGCAAGATGATCGAGCGCAAGCGTAGCTTGCGTAAGACCTGGGCACACACACGCTGCCCCAGGGTCAAGCGAGAACTGAACGCCGTGGTCGAGAGGCTGACCGAAGAGATGAGGGAGTACCGAGGAGCCTCCTGGGAGATGCGAATCGAACAGGCGGGCGAGTCGGCTACCTCCCTCCACCATCTCACACGGCAGCTCTCGAGGACCAAAGAACCCGTACATCCGCTTCTAGATGGGAGCGGAAGACGGGTCTATGCGGCGCAGGACCGCGCAGAAGTCCTTGCAGAGCACCTGGAGGGGCAATTCACGCCGCATCCGGCTGCGCCTGCCGTCCGCGCGCATCGCAAGAGCGTCGAACAGCGCGTACGGGATTTCATCCAAGGCCCGATGCCGTCGCTCGAGGGTGTGTCTTTTATAGCCCCCTCTGAGACACGGTCGGCGGCCTTGCGACTTCCAAAGCGCAAGGCCCCAGGCATGGATGGAATACCCAACATGGCCTTGGCAATGCTGCCCAAAAGAGCCATGGTCGCTTTGACCAGGCTCTTCAACGGTATACTCCGCACGGGGCACTTCCCGGATTTATGGAAGTTGGGGAAGGTCATAGTTCTCCCGAAGCCGGGTAAGGATAGGAGGGACCCGGCTAGCTACCGTCCCATAACGCTGCTGGCCACGCTAGCGAAGCTCTTTGAGCGGCTGTTGCTGAAACGCATAGTGCCATCACTTGATATAAGGGATGAGCAGTATGGGTTTCGATCCGGCCGCTCAACTACGCTTCAGCTGACACGGGTGATCCACCATATTTGTAACGAGCTCAACTACGGGCGACACACGGTCGGGGTCTTTCTCGATATCGAAAAGGCATTCGACCGCGTGTGGCATGTTGGGCTCGTCTACAAATTGTTGGAGACGCCCGTGCCGGCTATGCTGGTGCGGCTGATAGCGGCGTTTCTAACGGGACGGTCGTTCGTGGTATCGGTCGAGAACGTGACCTCAGACCCCCGCCCCATACGTGCGGGTGTACCGCAGGGCAGCTGTCTCTCGCCTATGTTGTACGCGCTGTACACCAACGACATCCCCACTCTAGAGGGTCACCTTCAAGAGTGGGAGCGTGACGCGGTGCTTGCGTTGTTCGCGGACGACAGCGCATATTTCCTATCATCCCGCAAAGCAGAGCTGGCTGCAAGTCGCATGCAGCGCCTGCTGGACTTATTACCGGACTGGTTGGACAAATGGAGGATTGCTGTCAATGTCGGTAAGACGGTCCCCATTGTGTTCACCAGAGCTCGCAAACTGCCGCCGCCGCTTCGCCTTCGTGGTCGGGAGTTGGTGTGGCAGCCAACTGTTAAGTACCTGGGATGTACCATCGATAGCGCGATGCGGATGAGCCAGCACTGTGACCAGATGGTCCAGCAGGCTCGCGCCGCACGCGCTATTCTCCGACCGGTGTTGACATCCCGGCTACCAGTACGTTCCAAACGGACGGTGTACTACACCTACGTCCGATCACGATTGGCCTATGCGGCGCCGGCATGGTACGCACTGGCCAGCAGGTGGCAGCGCAAGCGACTGCAGCAGCAGCAGAACATGGCTCTGCGAGCTGCCGTGGGAGCGAGACGCTACGTCAGGAACGACGTGGTAGCGCGCGACCTTAAAGTCCCTTCGGTCAAAGAGCATGTGGTCAGGCTGGCGCGGACGATGTTCGCCCGCGCCGACCACGGGCCACATGACTCATTAAAGGGTGTCGCGCCGCTTCACGCTCGTCCGCCTGAGGGCTACCCGCTTCCGCGGGAGCTCTTAGAGTCTGACTCGGACTCTTGAGTCTGAGTCTGACTGCGACACGGCGTGTTTTGCGGGATATGATAGGAACCCCCGCTCAACAGCGGGGTCCGCCCCTCCACCGGGAGACACTAGTTCTCCCGAGTTTAAGCCCGGGTAAAAAGGTTCGCCTTGAGACCCGCAGACCCCTCGCATAGGTCCGCGCAAAAGGTACGGCAGCGATAGGAAGACAGTGATTGATTGATTGGAGGGGCCACATATGTACTGAATATCATGCACGAAGCTGAAGGCAGCTGGAAGAGAAGAGCAGAGACAAAAAGGCGTGGCACAACCCTGCTTTGATGACCACGACCGCTTTAAGGAATCGCCAGCTAAAAGTAATAATAGATAATGATTTTAATTTATAATAGAACTTATAGTAATAGGTATTTTCTTCGCTTCGGGTACCTAAATAAAGAAGCTCTTTAGTACATAATAATATTACATGTCATATCCATAAAATCAATGTTGTTTTTATTTTTTGCTAGACTGAAATATGCAGACGAAACTTGAAGCTAATTGGGGCGTCCATTAAATAGATATCGTCTACATAATTAGTATCACCCACACAACATAGGACTCTATTTCAAAATATCTAGGGATTCCTTCGACCAGACGAAAGGTTATTATTAATTTATTGGGACGTTATTGGTTTTACACAATCATAATGTAAGTACCTAAATAGGTACCTTTAACTAACTCTGGACGCAAAGATGGGTGTTATAACTTTGTCGTGTTTGTGTATGTCAGTGTATTTGTCTGTGGTATCGTATTTCCTAAAAAAAATTAATGCGTTTTTTCATGTAAAAATATGGCGACAGATTGTTTTTAGTCAAGAGTTTTTAATTTTAAAATTTATCATAACTAATGTAACTAATATTACAAAGAGGAAAGTTTTGATTATTTGTTTGTTGGTTTGTAATGGATAATCACAAAAACACCGGACTGGTTTAAAAATGATTTCTCTAAAAGAATTCTCTTTCGTTTCTCTACTACTCAGTTAAAAGCAAATATTTACTTCAGTATAGTAACATATTATAACATAGCTATGTTTTATTAAAAAAAATGGAGATCTATACGAAAACCGGCGTAAAGCGAGGACGTCTGCTGTTAGTATTTAAGTACCTATATGTATAAAACCAACAAAACCCACCTAATAGTAAATGCTGAAACATCAGTTTGCACCAACGGATTGATGGCCGAGCTGAAAGTAGGAAACGCGTTTATTACTGGTGGGTTTAACTGAAAATAAAACTCATTTAATATACTAGTTGTTGACCTATTAAGTATATTAAAATTTGACTGGCATTACTCTCAAGTAAATGAGGCATAACGTTATAATGTTTGGTACAACCAAAATTACGACTTAACGGCCAGTTTGTCATTTCCTTTGTCATGTTTAATGGATGACTAAAATATCGTGTACCTAATGTTGCTTTGTGCAAGGATTTAAATAAGCTTAAGGATCTAAAGTAGTAAGTTTCATTAGCAACTGGCTAGTGCAGTTTAAACTTACAATAGCACGACACGAAACGAGTATAAATTTAAAAATTGATCTTGACATCTTCATTAGGCCACAGATGTAGAAGCTGTTAAAATGGTTAATTGAATGAAAGAAGGAAAAACATTTATTATTTTATTTAGAACGCCATATTAATACATATTCGTTTTACAAGCAATTAGTAACAACTGCGTTGTCATGGGGATGCAACAACGAACTTGCGCAGACAGAATAAAGATTATAAATTTATCTTATTACAACACGCCTCCTTAAATTTATAATCTTAATCTTTAACATAATAAATATTCTAAACAAATCTAACATAGATATACATACTAAATTAATCTCAACTCTAACCTGTTTTTCAAAAATTTTGTTTTATCTACACTTTTAGTTAACATGTCTGCTAAGTTAAATTTTGTATCAATTTTCACAATATCAATTTTCACAATATCAATTATTCCCTGATCATAGTTCTCCTTTATATAATGATACTGCACTTCAATGTGTTTTGAATTTTTTGTAAAGTTACCGAATTTAGCAATCGCAACTGCACCTGAATTGTCTTCATACAATTTTATTGGTTCACAAAATTTTATATCAAAAGATTCACTTAGCAAGTTTCTAATAAAAAGTACTTCTGTCACTGCCTCTGACATAGCAATATACTCTGCAAAAGTTGAACATTTAGTTACTGTATTTTGTTTACGTGTTTTCCAAAAAATTAAGTTTCCAAATAATCTAATTATAAAACCTGATGTAGACTTTCGATCCACATTATCTCCGGCATAGTCAGAATCTACCATACAATCTAATACTTCAGTATCTACATTATCATAGTATGTTAACTTTAAATCCTTAGTCTTATACAAATATTTTAAGACTCTCATTGCATATTTATAATGTGTTCGGTTGTAACAACTCTGATATCTACTCAAATAATTAACACTGTATGCTACATCTGGCCTTGTACCTGAACTAATCTATACTAATATTATAAAGAGGAAAGATTTGATTGTTTGCATTGAATAGGCTCCGAAACTACTGAACCGATTTGAAAAATTCTTTCACTGTTGGGAAGCTACACTATTCTCGGGTGACATAGGCTATATTTTTTTTTTAATATTTTTCCCGAAGCGAAGCTAGGGCGATTTCCTAGTATACAATAATTCACCTATTATATTTCTGTATTTTATACTTTCATCTACTTCTGTAGCTTGTTCTAATTTTAAATTTGTTTCCATTGGAGTATCATATAACTTATTAGTATTTTCTAGATCATATTTTGCAGCCAAAGATTCAATATATTTTGTTTGATTTAAAGTCATTATATTTCTACCATCATTATAATCAACATCTATACCAATATAGCTTTTAATTTTTCCCAAATCTTTCATTGCAAATCTTTTCATTAAACTAGTTTTTACCTCGTCTATTTTATTTTTATCTTTACAGCAAATTAAAAAGTCATCAACAAATATTAATATATAAATTGGATCTTTGCTTTCTCTATTTACATATAAACAATAATCATAATTACTTCTAACAAAATTCAACGTTTTGATAAATTCATCGAAACAATCATACCATACTCTAGGACTTTCTTTGAGACCATAGAGAGCCTTTTTCAATTTATAAACTTTATTGTCTCCAGTGTCATAACCTTTCGGTTGATTAACATAAACTTCTGACTTTACATAACCATTTAAAAAAGCTGTCTCGACATCCATTTGTTCGATAAATAAATTATTTTTACAACTATATGACAATAAAATTTTCAATGTTTGCATTCTACTTACTGGTGAATACACATTTTCAATGTATTCCTTTTGCTGGAACCCTCTTGCAACTAATCTCGCTTTATAAACATTATTGCTTTTCTTTCTAAAAACCCACTTAACATCTATAACCTTTTTATCTTTTGGCCTTTCAACTATTTGCCAAGTATTATTTTTATTTAAGCTATTTATTTCCGAGTCCATTGCTACTTGCCATTGCTTATGTTCATGGGAGTTCATCGCCTCCTCAAATGTATTTGGTACATTTGCATCAATATAATTCACATATATATAATGCGAAACTGGATTACCGTATCTAGAAACTGGAGTTCTCTTTCTTTTTGGCGTTCCTGCTGCTACATACTTATCTCTATTATCATTTAAACTATCATTATTCACAAGATCTTTCATACCATTATTAGAATTAGTCTCACTTGCATCTACATAGTTTTCATCACTTTCGTAATCAGTTTTTAATATTTCATTAGACACATTTGAAGTTGGGTCAATTTCTAAATCTTTATCTTTTTCTGTTTGATCATGAAGTTTTTCTAAGCAAATTAATTCAGTATTCTCTTCAACTACCTTTACATGCCTAGCATTAATTATTCTGTTATTTAATAATACTCTATAACTATTTTCATTAAAACCCACCAAAATTCCTTGTTCGGCTTTATTATCCCATTTACTTTTTCTTAAAACTTCAGGAACCCTGACAAAGACTCTACTTCCATAAATTTTTAAATGCTCTACATTTGGTTTTATCCCGAAAAATATCTCATACGGAGTTTTATTTTCTACTGTATTTGCAATTGTTCGATTTTTTAAATATGCTGCTGTTTTTACTACTTCTGGCCAATACCTTCTATGAATTTTAGCTTCTCTCATTAAGCACCTACCAATATCCATAACAGATCTATTATATCTTTCCGCTACTCCATTTAATTCATGGACGTAGGGTGGACATGGTAATAACTCTATACCCTTTTGCCTTATAAAATTATAAATATCCTTATTTAAATATTCTTTGCCATTATCGCACTGTAATTTCTTAACTCTTTTATTAAATTTATTTTCTACCAAATTTACAAATTCTATAAAACAAGCAGCAGTTTCAGCTTTACTTTTAATACAAAAAATTCTTGTACATTTACTATAGTCATCGATAAATGTCAAAAAATATTTTTCTCCACCATAACCAGTTGTGTTATGTGGACCATTCAAATCAGTATGAATTATTTCTAAAATTTCAGTAGTCTTTGTTCTATTATTTTCAAAACGTACATTAGTCATTTTACTTTTTATACAATTTGAACATTTCATATCCGTGCTTTCAATCTTGTCTGGCAAACCGTCTACTAATTTATTATTTATTAACTTATTTAGATATTGGAAATTCACGTGACCAAGAGCCCTATGCCATTTCTCTTTATTAGTTAATTTTACTGAATATGCATACATTTCATTTCTATTGTAATTCAATACAAAACTTTTTATACAATACAAATTATTTATTTTATCAGCAACAGCTATTAGTTCTCTAGACTGATTATAAATTTTTGCATTTTCATTTTTAGCTACTATTGTGCAATTTCTGGTTATCTTAGAAAAACTTAACAAATTTTGCTTAATTCCTTTCACAAAATAAACATTTTTTAAATCTACATGTTTTTCATTATAATAGTTTTTGAAATAAATTTTGACAGTACCTAGTTTGGTTGCTTTTAACATTTTGCCGTCTGGTAGCTTAACATCGACAGGAACTTTCAAATCTATAGAGTGATAAAAATAGGCATCATTATTTATTATATGGTCTGTACAACCACTATCTAAAAGCCAGTTAATTTCATTGTTATTATTACATTCTTCCTTTTCAATACAACCAAATACCTGTTTTATTTCCGGATTACATACCTCAGCTGTCCATGACTGGGATGAAAAATTGTTTGATGATTCACCTCTGGAATGACCTTGACCTCTGCCTCGGCTATGACCTCTGTAGAATCCACCTCTGTTGTAACCTCTCTGACCTTGACTAGCTTGATATCTTCCTTGGTAGCTTTGTTGCCTTTGTTTATTACTCTGTGCGTGCCAACAATCCTTCTTGAAATGGCCGGTCTTTCCGCAGATAAAGCATTGGGCTTTAGTTTTAGTTGCAAATGTACTCACATAGTTTTTCTTATCCGAGTCACTACTAGTCATATTTTTCTCTTTTATTTTAGATTGTACATAATCAACTGTTCTTTGTTCTTCTGGAATTACATCAAGAAAATCTCCAATAAAACTATAGCTTGGTGGAAGCGCTCTGAGCAGGTACCTCAACTTCTCGGATTCATCTATCTTTCCACCAGCCCCTTTAAACTCATTTATTGTTTTCTCAAAATCAACAAAAAAATCTTCTACTGTACTATAATTACTAAGTCTAATTTCTTCAATTTTTCCTCTACATATTATCTGCATAGCTGTAGACTGTGTTAAATACATCTTGTCAAACTTTTTTATCATTTCATATGCTGTTTTACATTCACTAATATATTCTAGTTGTTTATCTGAGATCGTACTCATTATAATAGTCCTTGCTTTTAAATCCTTCTTTTTCCATTCCGCTTCTGCATTCTCCTTTTTACTAGATACAGGCATCACGCCAATTGCTGGCTCGTTGCATTCTTTATATTCCAATAAAGTTACTAACCTTAATTTCCAGCTTGAATAATTTGCACCATCAAAAATAGGTAACATTATATCTTCTATTCTTGCTTGCTTAGCCATTTTTCCGTTTCATATGTCACAATGTATGTAGGCGATAATCGTAACTTTATATGATGCCGTATCTTGATATTTTACATATCAAACTATGTTTTACTTATCAACCACGCTCTGCTACCATGTTAAAATGGTTAATTGAATGAAAGAAGGAAAAACATTTATTATTTTATTTAGAACGCCATATTAATACATATTCGTTTTACAAGCAATTAGTAACAACTGCGTTGTCATGGGGATGCAACAACGAACTTGCGCAGACAGAATAAAGATTATAAATTTATCTTATTACAACAGAAGCAGTGCCGGATTTATATTTTTTATGAGTGTAGGCCAATTTATTTCCGCCGCCCCATCTACCTTTCTAAACTAATCATTTTCCATTCATAGTAAGGTAGGCACTGAATTAGTCACTAAGAAATGCGTAAAAAAACAAGAATTACGATTTTTTGCGATTTTTTGTGTAGAAGAATTAAAATTCTTAGAAGAGTCCAAAAAACCGACGCCCGAATTATCCTTGAACGTGTAATTGCGTTAACATGGTCATGTGTTAACATGGTCTCTTGTTGGACGCATTTTAACGGACACTTTTATAACAGAGATGGCTCCTCTTACATACTATACTTGAAGTATGTACTTCGCACACATACTAATTAAAAAATCATTGTAGTTCCGCACTATACAAATTCAGTAAAAGCTCATCGACCTGTGAAATCTTATCTCTTAAAACATCAGACGGTCTGACGCCAATCCGATGATTATTCTTTCAATAAGCGCTTTGTAACAATTTCGTTGCTCATGAGTTTTTAACAAAGCTGTCAAGTTATCTACCAGTCCTCCATTTCAAAAGCAACCTTAACTCCAGCAAATACAGACGGATATAAATAGGACAAGTGATTGAGAAGTGTAACCAAGGCTTGGTAACCAAGCTGTCGATGGAATTTCAATTATAAGTAAATGTAAATAAAGCTGCATTCAGATTGGTTACAGATAAACCATAGTGGGGGAAAGGAGGCTCTGTCGTCGCGCACGCAGCCAAGCAAACCTCCGAAGCCCAACACGTAGTAAGAGTCAGTGTGACGCGAGCGAGACGAGGAGCATACGTACGTAGTTTTAACGGTTTGCTCAAACCGAAACAGAACTGCGGAGTGAAAGTGTAGAATTGAAAACATGCCAAATGTTTGTGTCAACAGTTCTTAGAATACCGAGGATGTACCTGCACTTGGATTGCAACTAAACGGTAGGTCAAATGGTGATTCCGTGTTTCTAAAATGTTTTGGTACACGCCAATTACGTCTTTAGGCTAAGGGATTAAGGACTAACGTTCCGTGGTGAATCTCGTTCGATGATTTATCGCCTGATATTCGATTGAGATGACTAATTTCTAATGAGATGATGATTTAGTACTATGTTACAGCTTTACCTCTGGTTTTGTATCAGATACTGACAAGAACAAGTTTGTGGTTAAAACATAGGAGGAAAGTAAGAAGGGTACTGCAGTTGAATCTACTTGTTTGTGTATACTCATAAGCCATCAGCTGTAGAAGACATCTCTCCTAATCGCAAACATTAACTGAGCGTCCTCAATCACGCTATTTGAATGCGGTTTGGTAGAAGGAGGTTTGGCGAAGACAAGTTGCGAAAGTTCTTAGCTTGCCTGATGTCCTCTGACAACCTGACATGGCTAGAAACATCTGACCAGCCTCATCAAGTACTTTTCATCTTCTCTGAAAGATGAAAGCGTTCAATAAACTTTTGCCAGTAACTGACAATAACAACAGTTGCAAACAACTACAGAAAGTTAATGCATTTTTAACATGCTTAGAAAAAAAATTAAACCTTAAAATACACTTTTCATTCATTTTTATATTGCATCTAAACGTATGAAGTAATTACTAGCAGTCAGCATTAAAAGACGATGTCTTCGTATGCTATTTAAAATTGCAATTACCCGTCAATCCTTGCAGGCTTTCTCATCGCCGCGCCGAGCAGGTTCGTCGTTTTCCAAGTTTTTAGTGTTTGATTGCATCACTCCAAAAGCTACTAAAGCATAACAGCATCTTTGTTTTCAAAAATGGTCCTTTATGAGTCTAAACGGGGTGTATTACGATATTTACCGAACTTAGACTAACTACAACCAAATTCGATAACACACAAAAAATGTGTTTTATCATCGTCCGTGCCAATGATTATGTCTTAACATAATCATGAGGCTGACCTCAGGGCGGGAATTTCATGACGGAAATAACTTGTGAACTATATGAATAATAATTCATATCTTCCGTATCTGTGAAGGCCAAATCCGGATAGAAGGTAAACTTACAACATAACAACTAAGAAACGGTGTGTCCTAAACTAAAACAAATTCAAATGACCTTCATTGGTTGTCAATTAATGCTTACTCTGTGGGATTATGCAGTTAAAATTCGACCATATTTCAATTATCGTAGGGTATTTGGCTTGGAATTAAGCATAGATGGAGCCACAAATACATTGAATGCTTGGAAAATAAAGAAAAACCAATTTATGACAGCCACCGCTATGAAATTTTAAAATAAACTCACAAGGGAAAGAAATTGTATTTCAGATTACACAGGGACCAATAATAACTGGTATAATATAATCCACATAACTAACCAATAATAACCTATAAAGAAATTACGTAATGTCTTATGTTTGCTCTTCTCCTAGTCACAGTTTTCTAACAGTATGGAATATGGATTTCATGAATTTATTCCAATACGTAACCCCTCCCCACTCGAAAGCAATTGATTTCATTAAAAGGTCATTTTAAATTGACATCAATTGGGGTAGGTCTAGGTACAAACTTTTCACGTATTAAAAGAAACAGATATTATGTAGATTATTTTTTACATACATTTCATACATTTGAATACCCTACAAACTTATTTTCAATCCCTTCCCTAGCTTTTTAGAGTCCCGAAGTAAAATCTGAATCCTTATAATTTCGTTATGTCCATCCGTCCGTCTGTCCGTCTGTCCGAAGCAAAACGCCGAGACCCTTAGTGCTAGAAAGCTATTATTTGGCATGGATATACATATTTATTAAAAGTCTAGAATCGTAGAATAAAATATTGAAGACATTTTTTTCAGGGTACCTCCCCTACAGGCAACGTGAGGATGATTTTTTTATTAGTCGCCTACCCTATAGTGTGGGGTATCGTTGAAAATATTTTTCAAGAATATTATGGGTCTTCTAAGACCATTTCTGGAATTAGGGGTCCGTTTGCGAAATATTTGGATTCATAGTGCTAATTTGGTTAGAGTCAAGTGTCCCTCCCCCATGCTAGCTAAACGGTTGGAATTGGACAAGTGAAAAAATTCTCAAAAATATGATGAATCTACAAGGAAAACTATCACAGCTATGTTAGCATAAGTAGTTATTTTTTTATGGAAATAGCCGGCAAACGAGCTGACAATCCACCTGATGGTAAGTGGCCATCGTCGCCCATGGACATTAGCAACACCAAAGGCATCACTGATGCGTTGCCGGCCAAGAAATAGAGAAGGAAAAGAAAGAAGGAACTGGCTCTCAAGCCCCCAGCTGGAACACGACGAGTCGTTTGGCGGCTGACTCATACTCAAGGGTGGTACATAGCTATCCAGGCGAACCCCATGGAGAAATAATAATAGTAATAATGGTATTAATAAAGTTAATGAGTAATAGTCGATAAGCTTACTATTTAGGAACCCTGGCAGAGAATGCTTTAAGTCCGCCTTTTGTTCTTATACATTTGTGTGGTACCTACAGTAAAGACTAAATAAATAAACCCTACATTGCGCGTGGCCTGACACGCACTTGCCCGGTTTTGTATTTGTCAACATCATTAGTCTCCGACGGCGATAGAATATTATCTATCTCATTATTTTTCTTCCCAACATGCTTTCTATAAGACATTTTAATGAGTTTCAAATGACATTCATTCAACTGACCCGACCGTCCCTATGTACTTATCTATATAATACTATCTATGTACCGTAAGAAAATTGAGTCGAGACACAATTCCTACTCTAATAAACATTTCTCATTGTTTTTTTATAATATATTTTTTTGTATAACGTGCTATTTACATTGTAATTCAAATTTCATTGACAAACCTATTTGGAACCTCATCACAACGGTTTGTGTCAATAAATATAATAAAAAAGCAATAAAGCAAAGCAATTTCGCACATGATTGAAAGTTGAATGGGCGATCGGTGCTCTAATCCGTGTTCCAGAGGATACATTAAAGTGTTAGTCAATTTATTTTCGATAGATCCAATGGCGAAAAAATTACGGCGCTTAGATTAGGTAAGTACGTTAACCTCTATTAATATCTAATTCCGCTTTGACGAAACACTAAAAGGGTCCAGATATCGCACCTTCATTGGAAAAAGGCATAAGATGAAAATTGCAATTTTACAGGACAGCAAAAAACTGTTAAAATATTAGTAAGCAGTCAAAGGAATTTAAATTACGATTTCTTGCACAAAACCGTCAAGATTAATGATTAAAATTTGAAAAAAAAAATTAACATATTATTATGCAGCTTTTGTCCCTCTTTCCAATCATATTAATAACTAAAATTCAACGTAAGACGACTTATGCTTTTTTTCCACTGAGGGTGCAATATCTTAAACCCCTATCAATGAACGGAAACCTGTGTACAACGATTGGTTACAGTAATAGTTCTACTAAATATTTGTAAAGGTACATTATTAAAGGTACATTTTCTCAGCATTAAGGTAGTGTAACCTCAGAGTTATTCATATCACAGTTCTTGGAATATACGCGCTCTACACAGCAGATGGGTAAAGTTGAATGACGTAACGACAAACTACCGCAAGTTTCAGGCTACACGTGAATATTAAAATACTTTTGGGGGCAAGAATATTCGCTGAAGACTTTGTCGTGGTAAATGAAAATGACAAAGTTCCATCCCCGGATATTTGCACTATTATATAGAGAGTGTATTCAATGCTGATGCGTAAACAAATTCGACTTTTAGACTTTAAGAGATTTACGCGGACCGAGGTGACGGGAATGCCACTTGCCAGCCGGTGGCTTCTCTGCTCATTTGTAGGCTATTTACATAAAAAAAACTAACTGCGTAAAATAAACTAAAAAGAAAAAAGAATAATCTATACTAATATTATAAAACTGAAGAGTTTGTTTGGTTGAACACTCTAATCTCAGGAACTGTTGGTTTTAATTAAAAAATTCTTGTTGTGTTTGATAGACCATTTATCGAGGAAGGCTGTAGGCTATATAACATCATATATTTAAGTAGTTAGTTTTTTCCACAAATTAACGCGGAGAAATCCACAGCTAGTAACTAATAATAATAAACACTACACGCTCATAGCCCCACACTAACATACCGTGTGTCGTGGGTGCCATGGATTACACACAAAGGTAAGGACACACACATCCAGATCGAGAACAGAAATTCAAACTCATCATTCAAATTTCTGGCTCGCTGGAAATCGAACAGGACCTTTGAACGGTGGTCTAGCATGGTAACCATTACGCTACGTGACCGTCAATACATTTAATTTGTATAATTTAAACAGTTATTGTGTACTGCAAGAACTAATTACCTAATTACACATAGACGTATGTTCGTTACAAGAGTATATTATATAGTATGTATTCTAGACATGAAGCAACCGAGATTCCCATTTCAAAGTCTAGTTGCATTCCATCTTTTCCGTTCTTTGGATGCCAATAACATTATTCTCAAACAGGTTGTTATTCTTACTTTGCTTACACATCCCTCTTGGTATCTGAATAATATCCAAGATATTATCTTGTAGAAACATCAGTTTAATAACATTTGATGTTATATGCTCAGGGAAATAACATTTGATGTTATATGCTCAGGGAAAACTAACAAAAGCGATGTTTACCTACCAAGTTCCGTAAGCAAAAGTTGTGTTTGAAACTATTTATCTACTATCTGTGCCCCGCGGTTTCACCCGCGTTAATTTGTAGAAAAAGTTAATTATTAAAATACATATATGATGTTACATAGCCTATAGCCTTCCTTAATAAATGGATTATCAAACACAAAAATATTTTTTCAATAAAATTTGAACCAGTAGTTCTTAAAATTAGCGCGTTCAACCAAACAAACATAATCTTCAGCTTTATAATATTAGTATAGATTCTTCTAATCGTAATTCAATCCTACTTCCTACTTATAATATTATAAAAGTATCTGTGGAAGTTTGTTACTCATTCGCTTAAACTTCCTAACTCTTAGCTCGTAGTGACGTGTCACTCTGAATGGATTAAAATGGATTTTCCGTAGACAATGATCTAAATTATGATATAGGGTACCTACTTATTATATTATCCCGGGAAACGCGCAGAGCCGCGGGCAGAGAGCTAGTTCATAATGAAAACTAACCGACCAATATTTCACACCTTTAGAATTGAAGCGGCTTATCTAAGAATTTTAAGAAACTGACTTTTATACATTGAACGGGATAAAAATTAAAAAGATGTCACATCTTTAGAATGCAATTCTAATCTAATTACAAAATTCAAATTTTTTGGTAAACGCCAAAAATGTAATTGAAGAATTGGGCATTTTTTATTATTTATTGGGCATAGAATACATGTTTTATTATAATGTCGTTCAATGTATAAAAGTAATTTTCTTAAATTTTTAGAGCCACTTTAATTCTAAAGGTGCGATTTGTTGATCAATATTTATTTGCTGTTGGTTTGCCTCTTAGTTATCCGTTTGTTCCCGCTTAATTCATAAACAGATTAAGATTTGAATGCAATTTTCACTTATATTTGTAGTAAGCTTCGGATAACATTGTAGCATTTTGTTAGGTTGAATCGTTTGCAAATAAAAATATATTATACAGACATTGCTCCAAAGCGAAACGGGAGCGTAACCAGTAAATAATAATTTGCAACTATCGTACAAAATTTGTCGCAGTCATAACCGACTAACGTGCATAGCGGCAATGATATTATATGTATATTAAAAAGAGGCAGATATGTCATAAGCGCGCGCGTTGTGTGACTCAAAAAGTTCCCGATTGGGAACTCTTATTCAGGTGAAGAAAGAGATAGCGATGTAGTTTTGACGCGAGAGCGATAAAGACGTGCGATAAAGCAATAAAGCGTGCCTTGCGGACATCGGAACAGATTTTTCGGTTGATTTGTAAGGGCATAACGTATCTATATTTATTTAAACATCATTGCATAGCGGTAAAATATGTTCGTTTCCGACGTGTTGACGTTGGTCCCACGTCTGATTAAAGATATCATTAGACGAGCTAATTGCAAAAATAAATGGTTGGTAACTTGATTTAATTAGCACTGCAATTATGAGCAGGTGATGTTAATGGGCCAGCCAACCTGCTTTATAACTTGCAATCAAGATTAATGTCAGGCACTTGTTTTCTTACAGACCGTTAAAATATTATTTGCTGAGTTAGGGTGAGATCTAGACTTGGATTTTGCTCAGACATCAGTCAAGTACTTAGAGATGATTTATGTTACTAAATACTAGTAGGTATATTTTAAACTAAAGAGCCATTATTTAACAAACAGATAAAATTATATTGGTAGGTAATCGATAAAATTTTCTTATTAGCATAGATATCATAGATTTACATAATATTTGTCTGCAACCGTCTTCTATTAATAGAACAGCCAACAACAAGAGGTAGGCACTCACAAGCAGTAGGTTTTTACCTGTGTCGCGAGTGGTAATGGACGACACATTATACATAATAACAACACAATAACACCTATGATATCTGTCACATAAAAATCTACCTGGCTGGGTATCGAACCTGGAACCTATTAAATATATAGTCGCTACCAACTAGGCCACAGGGTCGTCACCTATTTCCATAGTGCAAATATTTTAAAAGAAAGGTGGTGGAGATATGAAATGTGCGACTATTCACCATTCTATTCACTGTCATTATTGTGTTATTGACTCAGATTTTTACGTTTGCAAAAAATATTTTCAACCTCATGGACAAGTATATAGGTATCTTCACTAATTGTGTCTTCACAACAAATATTTGATTTAGAACGGAAAATCTAGACAAGACGCATGGCTCTTGGGCTGGACTTTAGATGGCGTGAGGGACCGTCATTATTCCGGTCAAAGTCCTCCAACTGCTCCCAGGGGTCACATAATTATATCGATACGATATATGGAAAACGATAAATTCTCGAACTGAAACCGAAAACCCCTAATACAATATTTAACACTAGCCCGCCCTGAGACCGATTCTAAAAACCTTAGTGAGTGTGACAAGTTACAAAAATTGTTCAGACTGGATTCTTTTAATGAACATTGGTCTTTTATATGTGCAGCATCTTTTATTTATAACTGAAATGAAACAATTGCTAAGTGTTATTTATACCCCTAGTTTACTAAATTACATTAATCAATATAACTGTATATAATTAATTAGGTCGTTTCTTTTCACGGGATGTTCACATAATTTGTTTTAATGGACTTCAAATAAGAGGAAGGGTCGTCGTTTAATGAGTTTTTTTCAAGTTATTTAAGGTTGGTCTTATTAAAAATCAGAACATTTTAAATTGATAGCATTGTCTCCATCAATAAGGAAATGAGTAAGTTTATATGTATATCGGTGAGGCCATGAATCTCCAGTGAAGGTCTAGGGACGGACTTCTTTATTCTACAGCGCTTGCCTGATGTAGAGGCTGGCATATAAGAAATGTCATGTCATATTTAGATTAGGGAATTGTCAAGAATGTAGAACAGATTATTATTGATCACGTAGTGTTGAAGTACTTTGGAATATTGATGTGAATGTTAGGAGAACTGGAAATATATCATGGTGCAAAGTAAAAGGAATATCATCTCATAACCAATACCATAGAATACCTCCTTCTGCTACATCAGAAGTGATGGACGAAACATGCCCACAAATCGGAAAATAAATGAGGAATGACACTAGTTCGGATGACATTTGAAGAAAATTTTGCAATGAGAAATGAAACAATACAAAACGCGATGAAATGAGAATGTGGAAGTTCATAATATAATCGACGTAGACAATGCAAAACGTAGTGATGCGACTCAGTGGAGCTAGAGTTCATATAAACCAAGCCATCCAATGTGTCATGATGACCGAAGGAGTATGGATCGCAGATAAGTAGCCTTAGTTTAGCATCAAATGTGTTATCATACGAGTAACCTGATATCATACGAGTCAAATTAACCTTATTTATTTTTCAGTTGCGGAAAATCGATAAGACATGAAATAATGATCTACCACGTGAAACCAAGAGACCCAGGAGCTAACACTGAAACCGATGGTTTGCTTGGAGACATGTCTGATGCAGGTGTAAGTCACGTAGAGAAACTATGGTCGGTCTGGTAGTATAGTAAAAGAAGGTTTAATGATGATGATATGATGATATCGATTTAATGTGTCGCAACAATGGCTATTGTAAAAAAAAAGTGAGAAAAAATAAAGAGGAAAGTAAAAACAGAGGTAAAAAAAATAGTACCTACTAAAAAAAAGTGTAAAAAAGAGTGAAAAAAAGAGAAAAGTGAAAATGAAAGGTAAAAAAAAGAGTACCTAGTAACAAAATGGAATTACAAAAAAAAATTGAGTAAAAAAAGGATGTAAAAAAAGGTGTCAAAAAAAATGAAAAAAAAGGAAAGAAGTGTGAATAGAGTCCGGGCCAGCATAGAACTGAAGGGGCGATGTACCTGAAGAGTCTTGGAGAGACTGGGCCAGGAGTCTGCAGGGTTTGAACCGGACCAGACGACAATGACATAATTGCGACGTTTCATAGAGTTTTATGAACCAGATTGGTAACCAAATGGCCAGACCATAGTTCTCTCCACTATGTTTTAAGTGTCCACATATAAAAAATATCAGACGTAATGAGCGAATTATTCTTGACTATAAATTAATAATGATGAATGATAAAAATGAATATGAGTGAGGTTAATGTAGTCAGAATAGCCGAGCAAGATACTGTTGAGACTATTTTTACAGAATTCTTATTATCCACACGAGGCCGTGCGGGTCGTCAGCGATGGCCGCGTGAGTGAACACAAAAACAACGTGTTTCGGACCCAGCAGTTAGAGCAGACCACATGCTTTGATCCAGTGATGACGTACCAAGATAAATTAATCCGCGCACAAGGACGAGCGCACGTCAGTATAGCCGTATCGGTGAGGCCATGAATCTCCAGTGAAGGTCCAGGGACGGACCTCTTTATTCTACAGCGCTTGCCTGATGTAGAGGCTGGCATATAAGAAATGTCATGTCATATTTAGATTAGGGAATTGTCAAGAATGTAGAACAGATTATTATTGATCACGTAGTGTTGAAGTACTTTGGAATATTGATGTGAATGTTAGGAGAACTGGAAATATATCATGGTGCAAAGTAAAAGGAATATCATTTCATAACCAATACCATAGAATACCTCCTTCTGCTACATGTATATGATGTATATGATTTGTATGTATATGATCATTCATTTCATATTATGTGATGTGGTGTGTTTTATGCATAAGCAATCATAGTCAATCTCATTGTTGAGCCATAGTCGGACTTGTTAAGGCATTGTAACAAAATATCGACTCAAAGCTCTAGCTGGAACCCAGCAAGTTTATTATAGATACTAATAATGATAAGCAAAGATAATAACAATCACGTTATAAAAGAACCATTATATTATCATCCATTATCATTGTTTACAGACCACTACACGCCGAAGCCTCTATATTGAGCAAGAGCTTACTAAATTAATGCAGTATTAATGACGTGATAGCTGTACGGAACAATTACTCCTCAGATAACAATGATAATACCTTGTTACTTACTGAGGTTCATAACACTGGTTTATATCCTCTTGAAAGCCCTTTATTAAATACCAACCTAAATTGAATTCATTGTGACCAGCCAGATAAGATAGATACATTTATCATCTATACTAATATTATAAAGAGGAAAGATTTGATTGTTTGCATTGAATAGGCTCCGAAACTACAGAACTGATTTGAAAAATTTTTTCACTGTTCGGAAGTTACACTATCCCCGGGTGACATAGGCTACCTACTTCATATTTTTTTTACTATTTTTCCCGAAGCGATGCGAGGGCGATTTCCTAGTATTCAATATTAGCCTGCTCTACGTAGGGTATACCTAATGTTCGTATGTAACGTTTGTGTAAATGATAGTATGTTACCAAGAAACTTATATTGTTTCTTATGCATATATCCTGCAAACGAGCTGACGATCCACCTGATGGTAAGTGGCCATCACCCATGGATATCGGCAACAACTGATGCGGTGACGGCTACATAAGTGAGAAGAAAAAGAAAGAAAAGTATACATATGGAGGGCAAGCTTCCAAGAGGTACCTGAAGATGAATCACGTGACATCCATACATCCTCACAAACTTTCTCATTTAAAACACTAATAAGACTTACATGACAATTGTTTGGTTTTGAATTGGATTATAGAATAGTTGAAAAACATTCATAGACTTCCAAATCACAACGATGCTAAAGTTTCCACTTCAAAAATTATAATACTTGATTTAACTCCAATTAGGTACTTGTGTACGAGATCGACATAATTATTTTAAACCACTGCGTTAATACGAGCGGGTATTAATCAAAACTTCAATTTAACACTATTATAAATGTAATTATATTATTTCTTCTGTGATTTAACTTTAATTGGTTACCACGTGGAGTACTGAACCTATAGTAATTTGGTTTACAGTTCAAATAACTCTAATATTAAATGGGCCGAGTAAACCTCTTTCATTGCACCTCTTTTCCTGGTATTTAATACGATTAACTCCGTAACCCGTTATGTGGTTGGCGAACTCCGCTTGAGATTGATTCAGGACATAAATGGTGACAGATCTGTTGGATCTTTGTTTTGGGATCGTGGTTTGTTTGCCAGCGACATGGGATTTGAACTAAATTGTTAGGATCCGTAAACAAATGACAAAGTAAATTCAGTCTGTCCGAAGAATAATGTCCAATAAGTTTGTTGTTTACCCGCATTTGTCTATTTGGTAAGAATTCAAACAAAAATAAAATAGTTATGGATGTTTTGTGTTAAGGCAAGTCGATTGTACTCACGATTATTTATAGTTTTTGGAGCACGTTACTTCAGTCGTGAGGCTTAGATATTATACTAGGGAATAATAATAACAGCCTTTATAAAATAAGCTGTCATCTATATCTATACAAATAAATGAAATGAGTGTCTGTTTGTAATATTAAAATAATCGCTTTTTACTAAGTGCATTTGGATGTATCCACGGTACATATACCAAAACAACATTTTTTACAATTTTTGTCTGTCTATCTGTCTGTTTGTTTCGGCTAATCTCTGAAATGGCTGGACCGACTTAGACGGGACTTTCATTGGCAGATAGCTGATGTAACAAGTAGTAACTCAGGCTACTTTTATTTTAGAGAAATAAACGCGATACAAAGTTCGCTGGGTCAGCTAGTTTATATAAAAGATATGCCTCAAAATGTTTCATCTGAAAGGCAATAATCCAAAAGTGGTTTCAGACTACTAAAACCACTGTTTTAATGCACTGCATTAAGCACATTCGGTCCATTGATAAAGTCGATTTTCCACTTTTCCCATACAACAATTTGAAGATATTAAGTGAAGATGGCGCACAATACGTACCTAACTAGCTGTTGCCCGCAGCTTTGCATACAGAAATTATGTTTTAACTTAATCAAACTTTTATCCTGTTTTCCCGGGAAACCTTTTAATTTTCCGGGATGAAAAATTGTCTAAAATATGACCCAGTTTATCAGTATGAGCTATATCAAAGGCTTCACGGGTACAAACATGGAAACAAAATTATTGTGTCACATTGTTTTGTCATACTGTAACCCAAGAGGAATTTGTGTCACAATGTTACACGTGGCACACTCCCGTAGGGTTAATCCTAGTTAACCCTTCCCGAGAAAATTTTAGACCGTAACACCAAACTTCACGCTCGAAGTTTAGGTGCATAAAATGATATGGATATCCCAGCGCCTTCTGTGGGTTTAGTGCGAGTTTTACGTGACATAACGGGCTCGCTAACGTAAAGGAAAGTCAGCTATGCTATTGGCTACCGATGCATTTCTTTTAAATTCTTTTCACTGCCGCCAAATCGGTAGTCAATAGCATAGCTGACTTTCCTTTACGTTAGCGAGCCCGTTATGTCATGTAAAACTCGCACTAAGCCCACTGAACTAAGGCCCCAACAGCTCAACAGCTCTGCAGTAAGACCAACGAAGTTTGAATCAGACTCGTGCGGAAAGAATTAAATATTATTGATAACTTTACTAGCGTGCCTGTGAATTCAAGCTCAAAATGAAGTGTTCAGATAGTTATTCCACCTGAGTAGCAACCCACAAACAATCATGGTTGGATAAAAATTTGCCTCACACAGAAATTGAACCTGGAAACGTCGAATTTGTAGGCAAAGTCGGTACTATAGGATCGTCTATATAAAATCTTCTGGAATTATGATACATTTTTTTTAGTACAAATTAATAAGCTGTGTTATGCTGCTTGAAGTATGACAACCGACAAATTCCAGATTATCTGACCCGGCAGACGTTGTTCTGCAACATATAAACTTTTATCCCCTATTTCACCCCCTTGGAAGTTGAATTTTGAAATATCCTTCCTTAGTGGATGCCTACGTCATAAGAGGAATACGTGTGCGAAATTTTAAGGGTTTGGCCTGTGCGTTAATACATCAATCTGTTGCTTTTACACCTATACACAGATTTAAAAAATCTGCTGTAGTATGCCGGCTGAATTACTATGCTAAATGAACTGTCCCGTATTTAATGCTCTTATTATAAAAATTGGCAGGAAGTTCGTTGAATACAGTGGTATCATTCCAACATGATAATGATTCTCAAGAAATGCGTTTCTCTGCAAATGGAAAACTGGCTTTAGAAAGTACAACTATCGTAATAAAAAGAATAAAAAACATGTTAAACAATCTAGGGCATTACTTAATGTGTATTATTAAGCACTAGCTATTTATTTGGGGAATTCATTAATTTGTTTATTATAATAACAATAACAATCGATAAAACGACCAAGAATATTTAAATAAAACTTTACTTTACACCTTCGTCTTTGTGTCACAAAAAAGTACATGAGTACCAAATTTCAACTTATTTGGTCCAGTAGTTTCGAAGTAAATATTCTGTGGTCGCCCAGACGCACGAGTGATCCTATAAGGGTAAAGGACGTGGGCTAGGCAGAGCGCTAATATAACATACATACAATTCAGCTTTATGCTCTTCTCTGTACAAATTTTAATTATACCAAAATGGTGTAAATTTTTTTTTGCACGTATAGATAAATAATAAGAGTTCCAAAGTATTATTTTAAAGTAACCATTAAAATGAACGTATCGTATGAAATAGCGTTCATTTAAATATCTAAATTCTTAGATCTGAACCTATATCTCATAGATGGCACATTTAACTTATCAAAGACAAAGATGAGTATTTATATGACACAAAATTTAACATAATTACAAAGACTAGACGAATATAGAAAGAATTATATGTTTTTTTTAAACAATTATTATCTGATCATCAATTTGTGAAAGACGTGAAAAAATTTCAAAGAATGCGGCTGAACGCGTCAGTAGTAATGAGTAGCAAAAACTTCGTTAAGCGCCCAGGGTTGGTATGACACGATAAACGGTTTTGTGAAAGTTGAATCATTTCTTCGAGAGTGCACTGAAGTGATAAATATTCATCGCGTTGAATTAAGTTTAATTTCGATTAAGTTTATTGAAGTTTCTTAACAATTAAATTATGGAAACCACTCCTTTAGAAATTACCCTTCAGATCTGCCTAGATAAACCAAACCTAAACCAAAAACGCGAAGAATTATTTGTTACTATTATTTAGTGTAACCAAAACTTTTTTCATGCCTGCAATGTTTAACTTATAAGAGCTTTAGGAAATCATTGACTCTCAAAAGGACGAAGATGTAGCAAACAGGAATTTATGCGGGTTTGTGAATAACATTATTATGGTTTGACCTTAAAGATCATCAACTTTACAATTAGTCGCCGTTCATCTGATGCCCTTCCGATTAAGTATATTTGATTGACACAAATTGCTCACCGCATCTAGTTGTTAGCGGTCACCAATTTAGATATTGAATCGGATAAATATATCAGATTGACGCATCGAACAGTTTGATTGGATGACTTGACAAATACTTGTGCACTTTCACAGATGATAGTACAACAAGAGTAAAGTATAATGCACAAAACTTCAATGGAACTGGCGATCCTAGCCATCCCTGAAACAAAAATGATCTTTATGTTTTCAGTAAAAGAAACATTATAAGCTGGCAGCGATAAAACGTATAAAACTCACCTGTTACAACTAGAATCTGAAAGTATTGGATTTATTAAAGTTACCTTATGGCATAGCGAAGTAATTGAAGATGACCAGACGCAGACGCCATCTTCACTAATGGAAAGACCTAGCGATGGCTGACGGGTATTTGTTTCAACTCCCGATGAACTTATTCCTTTAGTTTAGGATTTGTCGTAGATATAAATAAACTAGAAAATCGTAAATATCTACGCTATGTAGAAAACTTATTAAAATAAAGATTGAAAATTACGCACTCGTGGGTACGTCATAAAATAAAAGAGTTCTGGTTTACACAAGGTACATTTTATTTTCTGTTTAATGGAAGAATGGATAACGCTTACTGCGACAATAGTAGGTTTAAAAACTTCACGTTTTTATGAAGGAATTGCATACTATACTACGTTAAAATGCAAATCTTATACAAAATTTAAACAAAAATCTTATACAAATCGATATACAAAATTTGGTCGCTTGCTAGTTTTTATAAATATCACGTATTATGGTATAGTATTATATTATTACTACTACGCGCAGAAACACACTACACACTAGAAATGTATTATTACTACACTATTGCCACACTTTTTTCAGACCAGAATTACCTATAAGAATTAATTTTATTATTATATGTAATTGTTGATATTATCAAGTGTTCGTGGCGTGTTTTTCCTTGTTTAGTACACACGCTACACAACTAGGATTAATTAGCAGAGAATAATTATGTATCGAGTTATTGATATTAAGTTACTTAGATACTACCTTAATTTTATTGTCCCAGGACAATAATTAATGATAACTTATATGTACAATTATTGTACTAAAACTACATAAATATTGTACTACAATATTTATGTAGTTTAGCACTCGCGTTTAGTATAGTTGGTTGTTTTTTTTGTTTGTTAATGATTGCCACTTCTCACGTCATTTATCAGCTGATTTGTTCATTTGTATTTGAAAGGGTACACTTCCAGATTGGTCTTATATTTTTCTGATGATGGGACGAGGAATTGAGGAAAATCGCCAAATATTATCGGTATACATAATGCGATTTAGATTATGTTTTTCAAGACTAGTTCTTTGAATTCAGTAATTTTTTTGGTTTAATTGAAATTATTAAAGTACGATTGTTACTATTAAATTTTTATTTGTGGCAAATAATATTTTCTCTTAATTGAAACGTTTTTAAGTACCTACTTGATACGTATTAATTATTTAGTGTCTTCATAAAGTTACAACTACGCGTTAATTACTCATTAGATAATTTAAACGACGGCAATTTTTATACATTTAACTGTTACCTCTAACAGTATTTAACAGTATTAACAGTAACAGTATTTTATTGTTCTATGCAAAGTAACTGTTATATGCGACAATTGAAATAAATGTAATACTCTTTTAATTTAGTTTCTAACGGAGCAGTTTAAGCTTTAACAAGAAAAAATAAATAGATAAAATATCAAATTATAGACTTTGTAACTAACCGTTTTGAAAAGGAAAATCTCACTCCAGGGTTTGTGGAAGATCTCTGGTTGAGCTTTATCACAGTTGATAGATAGGATGTTTCCTATTTGAATATTATTCAGGACAGATTTAAAAGTAGAACGGACAGGTTTCACTTCTTATTATTCATGTACCTACCATTGCCATTTTTTCTAAGAATAAAATTGTCGATTAACTATTTAAACAATAAAGCTGACGTTTTAGGTATAACTATATATTATTTGTACATATAAAACACAAAGTGACAGTGATGTCGACAAGCTAGGACATCACGGACTATCATGCCAAAAAAGTGCAGGCCGCTTCTCGAGACTGGTATTGCAAGAGACGATGGCAAGAGACCGGACGATATGAGTTTGATTCCATGGAAGATGGGCCGGGTGCTGGTATGGGATGCTACCTGTTCAGACACGCTGGCCCTTTCCCATCTACATGGAACCAACATCAGAGCTAGTGCAGCTTGTGAAGCGGCTGAAAAAGCTGAATTGAACAAATACAGGGGTCTAGGCTCCGAGTATGATTTTGTCCCATTCGGTGTCGAGACCCTTGGTCCGTGGGGTCCTAGCGCTATAAGTCTTTTTAAGGAAATAGCAAAAAGGTTAGTCGACATCACAGGAGACCGAAGAGCTGGCAGCTACCTTGGACAAAGAATTAGTCTAGCGATTCAAAGGGGGAACGCTGCCAGTATCTTCGGAACCTTGCCTAAAGGGACTCCTTTTAATAATATACTTTAGTTCTTATATTATATTTTTTTAAGGTTTAAAAAGAAAAAAAAAAAAGAAAAAATGTACGGATGTGATTTATAGACTCTGGAACCGTCCAACCGATATGCCCCAAAATGGTTTGATTTGAAAAGCAATAATCCAAAGGCGGTTTGAGACCACTGAAACAATTCATTAGACATATTCAGCTGGGTATCCACTACTACTAGTTGGTCTGGATACCCGGCGTGTTCCACTACGCTAACAAAATTTCTGATGACAATGACAGATCAGTGTTTATGTGGTGACAGTCTGCTTATGCGCCATCTTTACATAATATACCTTCAAATTGTTGTATGGGAAAGCTGGAAAATCGAGCTTATCAATGGACTGAATATACCTACTGCATTATCTTAGTGGTCTGAAACCACTTTTGGATTATTGTAATTAAAATTAAACTATTTTAAACAATATCAGTTGGATGGTTTCAGAGTCTAGTCAAAGTTGGTCTTCGCTTCTTGCTACAAAAAGTGTGTCCTACACTGAAAATACTATAACAATGAAATGGAAAACTGAGATGATAAAACTTAAAATAATACAACGAAATTTGGTATACAGTAGACATCTACTGTATAGTTTTTGAAATATGGAATACCTATTAACCTTTGGAAATATTGATAATAGAGTAATTATTTGAAATGTATGCTGCCATGATATTTATCCGGATTACGGATCCGGATTACGAAAACCCTCGGAATCTGCCCACTACTGCATGCCATACCATGACCGTGTTAGATAAAAAAAACTTTGTATAAAAATGTATGACATAATTCCCACTAGGCCGTTACGTCATCGCCCAATATCGCGTATCATGCAGGGAAATTCAAAAAACATCGACGAAAATTTATTAATAGACGTCTTAGTACGGGCATTGAATGCCGTTGATCCAATTCAATGGGCACAGTAGTAAAGGCATCACTGATGCGTTGCCGGCTAAGAAAGAGAGAAGAAAACGAAAGAAAGAGCTCTCAAGCACCCAGCCGGAATACGACGAGTCGTTTGGCGGCTACCTCAAGCATGTGGTGGTAGCTATCCAGGCGCGCGGTGCACCCCTCAAAGAAATAGAAATAATGGTATTAATAAATTATTAAAATCATTGCTACCTATCATAAGGTCTACCCACTGAGACGAACACTTACGCTTGTCGTAAAAGATCCACTTTTCATCGCAGATAACAATTCGATTTAGAATTCCCTCGTTTCTATGTCAATTCGGTAGTGCTATGCATGCTTTGACGCGCAAGTCTCGCTGTTGGTCGCTTCGTTCGTGTGGCACCCACTTATCAGACTTTTTTATTTTTCCGATTTGACGGAAGTGCTTCAATTTTTATTTTGACACTAATTTCAAAGCCTACAGCAAGCTTCGCCGTAGATTGAGTTGGATCTGCTTTCATTATCTCCTTCAATTCGTCTTTGGTTACCGGCCGACCGCGACGCTCGTTCTTCAAGTCAAAATTTTCAGATTCGAAAAGGATTGAACCGATAATGGACCGTATTTAAGCAAGCAGTGTTAGGCCCGTACAAGTCGTTAATGTTACACGTTGTTTGCGCAGCGGTATTGCGCGCCAATCCACAGATAATTAAACTCCAATTTCATAGGTAAAGACCCATTATTGTTCATTATCATTAATTCCATTTTCTCACTTTAATTGAAACAGTAGAATGACACTAATTAAAGCCTACAATTACACCGAATATTCTGGACAACATTTTTGACAATTAACAAACAAGTCGCACATAATTATGGTGATGACGGTATAAAATTTACATCGTTTTGTATTCGCTATAACATTGCAGCATTGAGATCTAGACTTTTAATTTGAAACTGAAGATTTGCAATTTCCTGAACTGCTCTACGAAAGATTGTCATTAAGGTTGTTTTTTTCTCTTTTAATTGGCCTTGATGCTAATAGCAAAGCTTCTCAATATTTTTCATCAGCCACTGAAATTGACCCATGTAGACAGATAGATAGATAGATAGATAGATAGATAGATAGATAGATAGATAGATAGATAGATAGATAGATAGATAGATAGATAGATAGATAGATAGATAGATAGATAGATAGATAGATAGATAACTCTTTATACCAAACGGTAACTTGGTACGCGATACAGATAGCCTATGGGCTTGTCTGCCTTCAAATAATGTTGATGGTAAATTCTACATTGTAATAGTCTTAAAAAATACCCTTCCTTGAATGGATTACTTCCATTAATACAGTGATAAGCCCTTGAATAATGCTATCTTTACCTACTAATATTATAAATGTGAATTTTTGTAAAGAGTCGTTATTTGTATTTTCAGAAAGTGCTTTGCGTTGTATGTTTATAGAAATGAAATGAATATATAGGATTAGGATAACATCTCGGTTGAATGTTCCCCTGGGAATATTTCAATGTTTAGGTAAATGTTTGTGATTTCGTTGTATAAAACCACTCTTACCCGGGTGAAGCCACGAAACTAGCGCTTTAATACAATACTAGTGGATACCCAGCGTGTTACACTAAGAAGTTCTGATGACAATGACAAATCAGTGTTTTTGTGTTGTCTGTTTATGCTGGGAGGTATCGGTTAGATGGTTTCAGTCTTTATAGGACATCTGTATAAATTTTTTTTGTGTTTTATTTATAGATAGAATATATCATACTTCCTGTATAACTTCCTGAATCTGTACAAATACTCTCGCAATATCTGACTCAATAAGGTTTATCTCGACGATGAAGATAAAATATTTGAAGGTATTTATTTATACAGAGAAACCTGGTTAAGTGGGACCTGGATAAGTGAGAAACCTCTATTATTGAGAGTTGCAATGAGGTCCCGGTTCTTTTTCATTAAATTACCTCTGTTAATGGGACTTTTTGAACCTGGTTAAATGAGGTTTGAATTCTAAGACTTTTTCGATGTTTACCTCTATAATTGAGACTCTGTAGCTCCAATACCTGTATAAGTGAGACAAATTAATCAGGTTTTAACACGTTTTGACATGTTTCCATGTTTTGACAGGTCACATTCATCCATCCATCCATCCATCCATCAGCCTTTGGAGGTCCACTGCTGGACATAGGCCTCCCCTAATTTGCGCCACTCTGACCGGTCCTGAGCCTTCTGAATCCAGCGGATACCCGCTGTTTTCTTCAGGTCGTCAGTCCACCTGGTCGGGGGGCGTCCTATGCTCCTTTTTCCGAGACGTGGGCGCCATTCAAGGACCTTTCTTCCCCAACGGTCACATTCATATCTACATTAAATTCATAATACCAAAAATACGCATTTTTATTACATTTCAACCTCTAAAAATGGAATAACGGCACATTTCGACCTCTGTAAGCGGGGCCTCTGTAATTGAGACAACTATAATTTTAAACCTGCTTAATTGAAAAACTGGATTATTGGAAACCCTCAATAATTGGTACATATGTCTTGGTCCCTTGAGATCCCAATTAACCAGGTTTCACTGTATTTGGAATAACACAATGGACTGCTCATCTCCTGTTACAGCGGGAATATAGATTTTAGCCGTGGGTACCTTATCTGATTAATTCTGCCAATATGTCTAGTGCGTATTGGAAAACTTTGCACATCTTTGAGAACATTATAGAAACTTGACCTCACTTCGGTAACAAACTACAAACTATTAAGGCACTGCGGGAGCAAAGTAAAACTAAAGAAGGATACACTGATAAAATCAAGTGAACTCTTTGCCTGTCATTTACGCTTATTAAAAGTAATTAAAAGATTCATGTTTTATCAAGAAAATCTGAGTAAACATTATGACGACAGACATTAATATTTTGGACATAATTATTGCAAAATATATATACCTTTTGGTAAGATGTAGGTACATACATACCATTCATAGTGATGGTGCCGCTGTCGCACTTATATAAAACTAGCTGTTGCCCTCAGCTTTGCATACAGAAATTATGTTTCAACTTATTCAAACTTTTATCCTGTTTTCGCGGGAAATCTTTCAATTTTCCGGGATGAAAAGTTGTCTAAAATATGACCCAGAGCATCAGTAACAACTTTACCAATTTTCATCGAAATCCATTCAGGGGTTTTTATGTGATGCCTGGACAGACAAACAGACACTTTGAGTTTTATTATAGTATAGATGTGTGTCAGTAGAGTTTGCTATTGTTTGTTGTAAAGCCAGATGAGTCCGTTCTTTCGTATTCTTCTCTCTTTATTTTTTTGCAATTTTCTCTTACAATTACAATCAGATCCTACCTTTATGAATGGCGCAGGCCAAGCGATTATACCTTTCATAGAAATGACCTGTTCACTTCTAGGTACCTACCTATATATCTATATAATATCTGTATTGATGATATTATAATTGTTATATCGTATCGTAGGTGACCTACGCCACTGAGGTATGCCAAAATATACATAATTTATGAAGTCTTCATATTAGAAATCATTACCATAACAAAGGTGACTGAACCCTGCATTACTGTTCTATGCAACCCACACATTATTCGTTCCAATGACTGACTGATCTTCCTTCCTTTTCTCTCTCCAATCGAAAGAAAGGGAGAGAGACAGTAGTGAAATTAGCAACGGTGTTTAATATAATGCTTTCACATAAACGTAGTGTTCAATGTAAATGAATGGCTTTCTCGGGCTGTGGTTTCGTTGCGACTTGCGAAGTTACTTGCGTATCGAGACGGTGTGTATTCTCATGGTAATATGCATTGAGTTATAGACTAAAAGAATTCACCTAAATTATCTTCTATTACAATTGTACGAATGATTTACGAAATGATTTTGTGACTCAAGTATAAGATTAGTTAGCACCTATCTGATTCATGATCTATCTGTATAACATTCGCGGTTTAAAGTTGATAAGTTGGTCACCTAATTATAAACATATATTTTTTAAACGTCTTCAAAAAAGTTCTCAAAACATTTTTATTTTTATTTTGCGTCAGAACTCCAATGCTGATCAACAAATTTAAAAAATGTTTATTTATTTTAAACGACGTCTGTCCAGATTGTTGTATTACTTACGAGCTTAGCAAATACTTTATTTCAGTGGTCTCATGTATGGTATGTTATACAAATATCTGTTTTATTTATTCTAATGAGAAGATAGGTTCTACAGATAATTATAGTCTCTAGCAAAAACCACATCAAACCCTTACAACATAATTAACTTGATATTATATAGATATGATAAATTAGGTACCAAAATTAGGGGTCTTTACAGTGGACACTTTATAGCTGTGTATCTCATATCCCTCAAAACCTCAATATTTCTTATTTATAAACACACTTCTATTTTGGTCTTAACCCTCATTAAGGAAGGGCTGTTCCGATCCGAATAGGGTTTTCAACTCAAAATTTGAAAAGTCCGGAAAATTTTGCAAATTTATAAGAAAAAATCCGGACATCTTAGCAAACGTAAAATCTTTTACCGCACACTACGGAATAAAGACACTGTCACCGCATTTTATGTCTGACATAATATTGTAAATTGTTAATAGAAAATAAATGTTTTTGTTTAGAGTAGTAAAGTCGATAATAGGTGTGTTGTGTGTGTTTAATAAAAAATAAAAGCAAATCGAGTAATTTCTTTCATTTGAAAGATTTATTTATTTATAATTATTTAAATATGGGAACACCTAAAAGTCCGTAAAATTGAAAGGCCAGACAAAAGCCAGACAAAGGCCAAGTAGTCCGGACAAATCCGAACGATTGGTAACCCTAGATCCGAATAATATGGAAACAAATTGGGCCGATCAGGACTATCCTCTAGTAAGTATGTACAATTCATTAGATTCGCTTCATAGACTTAATCGAAGCTTAATCGCCTGGCCACGGGACACTCGCCATAGCGAAAATTTGCGCGGGCGACTAGCGGTGCGGTGGGCGAATAAAACAAAAACATGAACAAGTATGGAGCAAGCCACGGAAGAATTTGCTTCAACACTTGATTTGCCTCTTTCTGTCATGTAGCAGTTATAGAGCGATTTATATTTATCGTTATTCCCTCAAGTTGGACACTGGACTGTCGTTGGACTCCTTATGCGTGCTGTTTTTCTGTTATGGAATTGTACGCATCTTCGATCTAACCCTAAAATTAAGAATCATAATTTTATACTTTTACTCGAATATTATTATAATATAACAATTTTAAATTTTTTATAGAAACTTCACCACAGGAGTGAGGATCTAACAAAGTGTAGATACAAAAAACTCATTTCATGATTCACGGTCGAGAAGCGCTTAGTGAAAGTTGCTAATTAACGATAAATAATCAAATTAGCAAATCACTAATGATTGTTTAAAGAAATTATCTAAGTTATAAAGTGAACCTATGTTAATTTATAACAGCATAATTATATTTTTGTAAATTAAGATTACTTACATACCTTATTGTGATTTAATTTCTTATTAATTTCGTCAATTTCTATAAGTAGTAGTTTTGACCCATTTTGTGACAAGTAGACTTCTACCTTTATAGAAACTACAAAGGAGAACCCCAGTTTCCATAGAAACTCAGGCCTAAGTAGACAAGACTGGAAATTGGCTGTTAATTAGATTATTGCAAAAAGTTCAATTTCTCCAATTTTCACGGCTGCCAGCAATGGCCAACTAAGGAAATCCTAGAACGAATCACCTTAATTATAGGTTATGATTATGTCATACTCGTGTCACAGTGCTATTTAATATGTATGTTACACTTACGTTGGCGGGTGTCTATTATAATTCTACTACTTCAATGGTTTTCACCCAAAACGAATGTCATAAAAAGGTTGTATAATAAAAGCTATTGCATATTTCAAGAGATTTTATTAGTTATCATTATAATATATTAATATTTCGTGTAGTTGTGCAGGAGGCGTTATATTTCGTTAGTACCTTGCCCCATCAAGATACCATAATATACTCATTGTAAGTATGGCCACAGCAACTTCTTGATCTTCTAAAGATGTATAGGGTACGTTATCCAGTGTTCAGGACTTATTCTGAACCTTTGTCAGTCACAAAACAGGCGATTAAGGAGTCCATATTCATATAGTATTGGTTTGCAAGAAATTGTAGCGAAACTGCGAAACATATTCACCAAAACACAAGTACGAAAGCGAATACAATAGAAAATTAAAATCACTGTGTACGTGTCGATGAGTTTCAATAGTAAATAGGACTCCAAATACGCTGAAAATATTTGATAGTAAAAATCTCAGATTAAAGAAATAAAAGGCAGATATATTCATCCAACTACAATGTAAAGCTACCAAAGCAAATACAAACTAAAAAAGCAAATACAAACCCGCGTCAGTACTAATGAAAGCGTCAAATAGCTTGCATGTCACAATTGTCAAAATTTATTAAATAATTTTCTCAGATAAAATGCCGTCTTGCAATTTTAAACACTGCTTAAGTTGTTCTCAAAATCAAGGAAAAGAAGATTAGATATATTTTCATAGGTAACTGTTCATTATTTTATTATTTATTTATAATAATATTTTTGCGGTGCGCTCGGAACACAAAACCTCGACAATTATTCAATTTTATACCAGCTTTATATGAAAATCGATTACCCTAAATTAGGGGAAATATGCATGGGTTCTTTGAACACTGATCGGTTATAAACTTATAAAGAAAAAATATATTTTAAAAGTAAATAGTTGTATTTATTTAAATCTAAATATGAGGAAATGCAGCCAATGCATAAATACCTGGGTTATTACAAACATAAGATAGATTGTACAAAGGATTAGAGGGATAAAATAAGGATTTTAGCATAGGTAAACCTGGTTGATTGAAAATATCACGTTTGCCTACGATAAAATGCACGATTTAAAGAAAATATTATATTATATTTTAGTTCCTGTTTAGCCTACTCAGTAAATTATTTTATTTTGCAGATTGCCGATAAATGCTATTATACGAGATAAATGGGTTTTTATTATTCCTTAAAGTAGGCAAGATAATGATTGGCCATCCAAATTTTGCTTTGTTTATTCATTGCATTTTAATGAAGATGACGTATATTATATATGTCGGAGAAAACCCATCCTCCTCGACATCATCGTTAGCGGTCATAGGACCAGTGGGCGACGTCTGGGTTAAGTGCGAGCACAAAACATAATATTCGCTCTCTTCTACTCCGCCATCAGTGGATGGCCATCTCCGACATTTCATGTATTTTAATTATAATAAATGTATTAAAATTTTGACATTTTTCAATTAAAAATAACTATCCAAAAGAGAAAAAAACCATACTATAAAAACATGAGAGGTATCAAGGGACACCCGGATGGAACAAAGTTCCTTTCGATTTAAGTATTGTTTTGTTGTACAGCGCCATCTCTGTAAAACGCTCTGAATCACTTCAAAAAAAGTATCGTCATTCGTAAGAATCAAAAAGTGTCGTAATTTTCCGTCTAGCCCCCTTTCACAACGCGCGATAAGGAATAAATTAAAACAATTCAACATATTAAGTAGTTAGTAAGTAAGAACATTTGACATATTTAATATCTATACTTTTTGATAACTAGTGATATAATAATAAATAATTTGCCAATTTAATTGTGCATAATATTTCAAGTTGAAAATATGGCAAAAAATATTTACTAAATTGCGGGAGATTGCGACTTTGTTTTCAATGTCTGGCAACTTACACACACAAAGAAGTATGTGTCTCTACGATGCCACTGCTAGATGTCAATATGGTTGTCATGCACACATAGTGAAAAAGCGGCTTCACGTCATTCGTTGCATTTCTTAGCGAAAGTTATATCTGCCTTTTATTTCTTTAATCTGAGGTAAAAATATACAAGAAAACGCGTAGAAAGATGAAAGATCGATGACAAATATGACAATACAGTGGTGTTATTTATAAATACTATGGTTACCAAAATGACATTATTAGGGATTACATCATCATTGTTGTCAATCGATTAATCGATGTCAAAATATTCGAAATGTAATTTAATAAAATTAGCGTAACGATTGAATGGTAATTATAATATATTACATAGTTTTGATTTATATGGAATACGAAAATATGTAAAAAATAAATTAATATTATAATTATAATCACTAAATAATACATAAAATATATTATTATGTTCCATCAATCGATCATTATCAATCGATTATAAAATCGTATGTAATGAGGTAAATACTGTGAAAACTTTTTTGCATTATTTTGTTCATTTGGCAAGAGCAGCTGAAGCTAAGATTTAAATATGTTTATCTTATAAATAAGACGAATTTTTTGGTATATAGTTTACTCTTGTCTAGTCCGATGTTCTAGCACAGATATAGCATATGGTTCGGGGCCGAAAATTGGGGATCGCCTTTTTCTAGGCCTAGAGGTTATTCTTCAGTTACTTTTGATCTAATATAAAATACCAAAATTTCGTTGTAGGTATACATATTTAATGAGAAGAGGAGACCGCGGGTTATTTACGTTGACAAATCTCTGTTTGCATATTCGCAGATCCGGAATTCAGTGGGATTTCACAACGTTGCGGATCTCGTATATTGGCTTAAAATTATGGCGCAAGTAAAGTGCTTAGAGAGACAAGAATTATGCAATGCATAGACTCATTCTATAACGTTCTGCCCGAGTGAAGCTGTAAAGGCCGATAGGGCCAATAGAAGGTACAGTCCCCACTCCCTAGCCAAATTATTAGAAACAATATTCATCTTCTACTATAATTGCATTTTTGAAACTAAACAACGAAATTGGTTATACATCCCGGACCTATTATAAATGCATGAAAATGTTTTTTTACAATTTTTTTAGAAGGGCAACTGGTTTCTTGAATGCAAAAAACAAGACTTCATCACCGTTAAAACAAACAAATTCACCAGACAAAATACAAAACAACACACGCGAAATGTATGGGAAAACGCGATCGCGAAGAAAAATATCACCTATGATCAAAAAAATAAATAATTAGAAATAAAAAACTTTATAATATAAAAACATTTTCATATAATTAGAATATACATCCGCAATGTATAACCAATTTATTTGTTAAAAAAATGCAGTTAAAGCAGAACATGAATAATTTGGATGGACGCTGACACTAATGTTAATTCAAGATAATTGCATTTTGTCATTTCTACCATTACTTATCTATTAAAAATTATACACAAATGTTTTAAAGGTTTTAAATTAGTAATACTTAATCAGTAGGACGTTCTGAAAATAATTATCCCACCAAAACATTAATGTAAAAAAGGAGAGCCAAGTTCAATACAAAAATTATGCTTGGCTGTGGGCTTCGCCGCAAAAAGGATGGAGATCTAAATGAGTGCCAAGTTCTATGCAAAATCTAAATATGTATTTATAGGAATGAAATAACATTATGAACAAGTATTAAACTCTATTTCTTTGCTGTATTGGATACCTATAACAATTGCTGTTATTTAAAAAAGTGAGATCTTAAAGTAGGTTAGATTTGATTTCACCAGTTTTCATTACATCAGTCATTTTATAAAGTTATTCAACATTTTAATTCTGATAAAAACTGGCCAAGTCAAATCTAACCTACTTTAAGATCTCACTTTTTTAAATCACAGCAATTGTTATAGGTATCCAATACAGCAAAGAAATAGAGTTTAATACTTGTTCATAATGTTATTTCATTCCTATAAATACATATTTAGATTTTGCATAGAACTTGGCACTCATTTAGATCTCCATCCTTTTTGCGGCGAAGCCCACAGCCAAGCATAATTTTTGTATTGAACTTGGCTCTCCTTTTTTACATTAATGTTTTGGTGGGATATCATTACTTTTTGTAAAGAAAAATATACCCTGTTCACAAATCTTAGAGACTGAATTGACGTTTCATGGGTGACCAGTTTCGGGTGTAAATTAAATAGTGATGACCATAAACCGGAAAGTGAATCGGAAAAACATTAGCTTTTACGGTGAGTCGAATATTTGTATGATTATTGAAGAGTCCCTAAAACTGGTATAAAAATAAGTTTAAGCAACCATATTATCATATATAATTATATTCATAATATATTTACCCTGATTAACTGAATTCAAAAGTTATTCTGCTTACAAGAACGAGTATTTGATTATGGTTATATTCGGTATACAGCTAATTTTATAATATTTAGCCGAGTACTAAATATCTAGGTAAATATGACAAACAGGCGATTCTCACACTGTTCCACGCCCCGCCACACAGCGTAGATCTGCCTCACCGCGCATTGTTTTAATGGTGTACCAAAGTATATCAGCTTCTATGGAAAACACGCATGGTTTGTTGCGTTGAATGTGTTGTACATTACAACGACTTTCCACGAGTAACAGCAAAGGGAAAAGTGTCCGTAAAACGCGTAAAATTACGGGTGGGGCTGCGGTGCGGTCTACAACAGCTATGTTCGAATATCTATTTGGCGGACACTAGCGCCATTGATTAGGGTGGCATAACTCACCAAACTTCACTCCGTTTACAACAGCCATGTTCATATTATATCTATTTGTCACACACTAGCGCCATTTTGAAATAGCCATTATTGGAACCTCTATTTTTTGTAAACAGCTGGAAACTTTTAACTTTCCCTACATATGAGATGGCCCTCGTTCTACCTCAATACTCCATGGGCTGAACTATGCCATATTGAGCCCCGCGTGCACAGAGGCATTAGTGCGAGTTTTACGTGACATAACGGGCTCACAATGTAAATGCGAGTTGGCTAAGATTTTTATGCGACCGAAGCTTTTCTTTTCACTGCCGCTAGATGGCTCTACTTCAGTCCCATACAATATTTGTATGGGGACACCACTTATTTTTCGACTTTTTTTAACTTTTAGATTTTTTCCTACGCTTACACACAATTACCGAGCTGTATTCCAAATTTCATCCTTCTAGGTTATCTGGAAGTATGTTAGATTTAGGTACTATATGTCAGTCAGTCAGTCAGTACTAAAATTTACGACTTTTTGACCTTCATATCTTTATAACCGTTTGAGCTAGCTTCATGAAATTTGGGCTTCTGCATGTCCTTGTGGATATAATTAAACACGCGTAGTTTTATGTGTTTACGTTAAAGAGGTTTTGAGTTATAAAAGGGTCAAAAGTGGCACCAAGTGGTTCGTGTAATATTACACTCGGCGCTGGCTAGCCAGTTCCTTTGCTTGAACTTGGCTTGACACGCTGCCGCGTGTCTAGATCAATTAATATAACAAATGTGTATCCTTTCGCTATCGGACAATGTATATGCATGATATTTTTAGAAAATTAATTACAGGTTTCTTAGGTAGGTATTATATTGTAAATGCAAAGGGTACTTACTACTTTTTTATTTTATACCGATATTTCGACCCAGTTAGGTCAACGGATAATCACTGCATATCATGACTGCATTCAAAATGTTTAGCGTCCGCGATAAGTTTAAAATCATACGGTATTACATTTTAAAATAAAGTATTATTTTTTCATCTTCAACAGTTCAATAATAGAGAATGTCAGTAGACATTAAGCCAGTTCATTGTAATCCATTTTATGAATAAATTAATACAATTAATAGTAAACGAGTCCATTGTTCTAAGTTATGCTGTCTTCTTTGTCACTATTCGTAGATTGTAAATTGTAAAGCAGAATAATACTAAAGGAATAAATTGGTACAGACACCTAATTCTACTCAAACCTTTCTATACAGCCAGTCGCTTACAAATTGTACCGCAATTGTTTATTCAAAATCCGCAATGGATTACTTAGAGCATAAATTAAGCCTTTTCACTGCTGTATTATATGTACTTATAATGTGCGTAACGTGGATCACGCGGATGTCGTTTTAAGGTCTTGTGTAACACGTTTTATTGGAACGAAGTTCCTTATCGCGCGTTGTGAAAGGGGGTTAGACGGAAAAATACGACACTTTTTGATTCTTACGAATGACGACACTTTTTTTGAAGTGATTCAGAGAGTTTTACAGAGATGGCGCTACTAGCGTGATTCAACAATACTTAAATCGAAAGGAACTTCGTTCCATCCGGGTGTCCCTTGACACCTCTCATGTTTTTATTACTACAGCAGTAATTGAATGTTATTCGTGTTATGATTATAAATAAAAGAGCATCTTAATAGTTTCCCGGTACTTAAATAACTCTACAGGTGTCCCTTAAGTAGTGGATCAATCGTAGAGAGCAGATAGCGCGAGGGTTGACCTACCATATGTCAAAAAATTACCATAGTAAAAGTGTCTTCGTTTTGAGAATTTGACCTTTTTTTAATTTCGAGAATTCGGCTGCTTTACCCTACTTTTTCCTGTTGAATCAAAAATGAGCAGATATTTTGATTTTTTTTCTAAGAAGTCTTACATACCTTCAGTGCGAAAAACAATCCATATTCCTTATGTTTATAAAAAGTAATCGTGAAAAAATTTATTTATGTAGATTTTTGGGAGAGTTTTCTTCAGTAACGCACGTGGCTGTATTGTATACTCGTACTATGTCGATAAAGTCAGTTTCTAAGCTGGTTTTCACAAATATATCTTGCTTAAGTACAGTGTAAAAAATAGATATTCATACCCAATGATATTCTATTAGTAAAACCTCATTGGTCATACCTATCTTTGGATACCTACATCATTAGGTACTTGACCAAATACATATGTATATGACATAAAAACTACGAAGATAAACTTTGTAGTTTTTAAGAGTGATGTAGATGCACTAATATTAAGGTGAAATCTGTAAATGAGTAAAGTTTAATAAATAAATAATAAATAAATAATATGATATATGAGGTCTGAGAATATTGTGTTGAATACCTATATTGAACACAACCTCAGACTCCATAAGTTCAATGGTGGCTTTTTGCTCAAATTATTAGATACGCGATGTGACTGACGATCATGCTGTCACATTATGGTTATCAACCGTGGTTGTTATGGCAAGCTATTCATCTTGTGGCCATCTCAACCGATTGAGGTTACTCGCGGAGACATGACAGATTAGGAGGTCATTTACTTTTCCATTCGAAGGTACCGGTATACTATGTCCTGAACAGACTATATTCATGTTACATCCAAATTGGAATATAAAATATTATATTTATTTGTTTTCTACGATACTTTTAACTTATAGATACTTCATTCCAATGGGATTGTTTTGTAATCTTTAACCGCGCGTAATAATTCGATGATCCACTAGATGATAAGTAGCTACCATCGCCCATTGATATCAGCAACATTCAACAGCGATGACGACAATAATGATTAAATAATTAACATAAATTGATCTCATAAACAGCGCACAAAATAGAGAAGTAGATAAAGTTAATAAAAGTTTAAATAAATAATCAATTTTACCATTACCGTAATGTAATGTGTATTAACAAGTTAGTTCCTTTCTCATCACCTCAGAAAGGTGGTAAAAACTAATAAAAAACAATGTTTCATGGCCCGGTTTCTCTTTCTTTGAAATAGGAGTCACGAGTTCGTGACTACAGATAAAGAAACCTTAAGATTTCAATGTTTGTTATTCGTGTACATTGCACAAAGAGTTTTACTGGAGAACTTACAATTGACAAATGATTTAAATAATGGTTGGTCAATGCCGCGATTAAACCTACCGTAGACTTTATCGACCTAAATATTTCGGTCTACTTGACTACCAAAATTCACTGATGATTAGGGAATATAAAATATTCAATTCATTCCAATTATGAAGAAACTTCGAAAGTTTAAATATAAATTATCAGTTCTAATAGAAGTTTTCAATTAATACTGAAATTCCAATAGTTATAAAATTCATAACCAAAAGTTATAATTCTTATATCGACTAGAGTTCCATTGTAACTTAAGTTTGCAGAAAGATTACAGATCAAATAAAGAAAGTAGTTTTAATAGGACTAAAATAAAATAGATCCCTACAGTCAAAACAGGACTATACATTTAAAGATGGAGGACTACTGTTCAAATAGTACGAGGGTTTGTATAGGCCTAGTTTAAATAGGACCTACAAAGTAACAGTTTTCCTGTTAAAATAAGACATGTTTTATTCAGCAGAAATGCGTATTAATTAGCCCAGTGCTTTTCAGCCTATTGAAGGCCGAGATAAATATATGTGGTGGTCCCACTGAAGTATAATGTCATAGAACAGACATCTCGAACAAAATGTGTCCCGCCCGGGAGGTTCGATTTTCAAAATAGAACGAATCCATTGAAGATTGAAGCCACGTGGCGCCAATGCATTGGGACATTCATGGTGTTCGCAGTGTCTGTTCTATACGCTAGTAATAATACTTCAATGGGTGGTCTATGCCAGGACAGTGGTCACATGGTCCCTCATCACTAGGGATGTCTAGACATTTAGGAACCACTGACTTAACCTATCATTCTATTTCTATTCTATTTCTATTTATCATTCTATTTCTATTCTATTTTATACTTTAACTTTTTAAGGCTGAATGGCTGGCTACCATTTTTTTTAAGTTTGAAACATAAATTCTACGGAAATTAATGGAGCTCAACCCTTATAAATTGGGCTAGCCAATTTTCCATTGAAATCTTAGGATCAAGTTGCTTAACCAATTTATTCTGAAACGTGTTTATTTTATAAACAGAAATAGAAGGCTGGTAAAGAGGAGAATACAACCCACCGGCGATCTAATTTCGAATAAAATAATTGTTATTAACATATTTTATAAGCACATTGTGATATATATAATAAATATAAATATTATATTATATAAATTATTATTATTATTATTTATTATTATTATTGTTTAAATATTATATTGACGTATATGCTGTTATTGTTTTAAATGTAATTTTGACTTTTTGTTTTATTTTGTTATTGGAAAATTTTCTTATATTTAATTAAGAATTATATGTTAATTAGTGTAAGTAAATTGTAAATTCGTTCTAATTAACAATAAATAAATAAATAAATAAATAAATAAATAATAATTAGGTATAATAATAAGATTTAGGAACACGAACTACATGTAGCTTATTATCTTAAAACATAATTTTAATATGTTAATAAATAATGATTGTGATCTGTTTTCTATTCATATGACAAAATTAATTTTAAATACTCTAAGCACTTGTACATAAACGAGAACATACACTTTAAGGATTTACAATATGAAACACGCTAGTCGCAATAATTATTTAATAGTATAATTAGACGGATTGAGTAGTATCACTTAATCACTTGTACACTTAAATTCATAACATAATTACACTTTACTAATGCCTTTTATAATATAAGTATTATCTTAATTTGAATAGCTGTTATATCCTATTAATTATTCCTATCCGAATTATAGAAATATACTTAATACTGTTACCTTTTTTATGGAAATAGCCGGCAAACGAGTTGACTATCCACCTGATGGTAAGTGGCTATCGTCACCAATGTATATCAGTGACACAAAAGCAACACAAAAAGCATCACTGATGCGTTGCCGGCCAAGAAAAAGTAGCAAAGAGCTGGCTCTCAAGCCCTCCAGCCGGAACACGACGAATCGTTTGGCGGCTGACTCATGCTCAAGGGTGGTTAGCTATCTAGGCGAACATCATGGAGAAATAATAATAGTAATAACTACTAGTAGTAAAACGTAGGTTTACCACTATAAACTTTTTTTGGCATTCTTGTTCGTCAGTTCGTTCATACCAATGAACTAATATACCTAAGATACTAACGGTTCATACAAAACAATAGGACAATTAACTGTCAATTGTAAAACAAAATTTCTTTTTTCTTTACCCGTAATAACTAAGGACAATTTTCAGAAGTAGCGGTACCACGTGTAATTTTTCAAGAAAAAAATATATTGTATTAATTTGCATAGCGAGTTGCAAGAAAACTTTAAATTAAATGAAGAGCAGACTAGACTGCGACATCTGTAAATTACAGCCTAGTTAGATGCTGCTGTGACATCTTGACTTCTTTTCTTACGTCTTATAAATTTTTCACTAGTTTTAACGCCTTTTTATCAATAACCGTAAATGCATACAGCTTTTGAATTATAACAACTATATCTTTATCAGACTCCAATTAAGATGAAAGAATTGAAAGAATACATTTTAGGAATCTCTTAGAAATAATTATATTTTGGCTAACATCGGACTCTAACTTAATAATTAATAATAATTTTCAGATTGACCTGAGAATACTATACTATACTTTTAATATGAGAATATAGGTACGGATAACAGGATTTAGGGCAAGAAATCAAAGAACATTCTAAAACGTTTCTGTCTACGTTTAACTCAATTTACAAAGTCACGTTTCATGACCTTTATATTCTGTGTTTTAAGACTTAAAATCGTTTGAATGTTGTATCATCATCAAATGCAACAACTGTATCATTTGATCATGTTGTCAGTTCGCAACATGTTTTGATCTTCCACATTCATTACGAACTGTCTACATATCCTTCATTCGACGTCAATCTGATCATGATAATGTTTTAGATGCTCTTGAAAGAACTTGAATAATTCAATATGTTCATTTTGTGGCCCAAGAGTAAACAAAAAATGTATTTTCTGCAAAGTAAACTGACTTTCTGATTGGATGGAAAAGCTTTTTTGGTACAAATTAGGGTTACTCGTATTCATAAATAACTGTATTATATATGTAGATTGATGACAACTGACTGAAGTTGATCTAAATACATATTCTACTCTTACTTTATCTTCAAGAATTGTAAAAAAAATATTAGACCGTGGTTTAATATTTTTTTAGGTAGACGAATACCAATAATTTCTATGACGCATCCTGTTTCGCACACTTAAAATTAACCACCATGAAATGAAATTCTTATTTTTTTTATTCTTGTACCAATAACACTGCTTTGATTGTTATATTTCAGTTTCATCTAAAGCTGTAATTTTATATAATAAGATTTTGATTAAAAGATTAACTCGAAAGCGGGACTTAGTCAGCACTCAGTCACTTGAGACTAAGAATCTTAGCTCTTAACTCCCAAACGTGCCGTATTTCCTAAACCCGTATCCTTCCAAACTTCATTACTGAAGATCACGAAACATTACAACTTAAGTCGTAAGTTTCATAAGCATATGAAGTTACACCTAAAGTTTATAGAGCAGACTTAAAATCGTTACTAAAAATAGGTGTCATAATATTTGTGATAAATATTTAACATACTTGAAAGGTTTGTAAAGGTAGTCTTTTAGGTGTTGTATATAGAATAGTATATCTATGGGAGCTTGGTAGCCAATATTGGGTTGCGTAGCACGTGTGTAAGATTGTCTTGATAACGGTATCCTGATGGACGCCTCACGTCGTCTAAAGCTGTACGCACATATTATATCCGCATCGTCCGCAGCGGACGCTCCGTATGCGGATACCCTCGCACATATGTCCGGATTCGCCGTACGGATTTTTTAGTATTGCCAACAATTTTAGCAGTTTTTTCCAACCTCTAGTGAAAAACGGTGCGATGTCATTCGTTTATTCCCACTCGTCTTGGTTAGTAGTCCTGTTGACAATACCAGTAGGAAAAAATCCCACTAGTTCTGTGTCAATTTATTTCCGTGTATAGGTATACTATAGTTTAGGTATGGTGTACTAAGATACAGGCCAAGGCTTAGCTTAGACACCAGATCTCCCACAGATTACTTAGCACTTACATTATCTTTTCCTTTTATTCATATTTTAAAATGTTACCTGAGTGTAATTTGAGGATGAGATGAAATAAAGATTTTTGTATTGTATTGTATTGTATAGTTTGCTATCAATCGTCAAGTATTGGCCATTAAATGTATAATATGTCATAGTTTTCATAAACTTCATAATAATATATTCCTTTATTTTGACAGTTGTCAGACTCAGATTCTCAGATTGCAAAAGCAAAATATTAAGACTGATGCAGCTATGGAAAAAACTGTTATAATAGCGTGCGCATTGGAAGAGGAAGAAGAAAATGAAATTCGAAAAAAAGAAGATTCTGGGCTCATGACATCAATTTGAAAAGGCAGTTAATTGAACGGCAAATACTATACGTTATTTCCCGGCTTTGTGGATGATGATCAATGAACCTAGATAATTGAAAACTTTAATTTGTAACTTTAATTTGCGGGAAATTAAAACACATAATACTCATTATTTCTTTTTAGTTTTCGACTTTGTCTCATATTTCAATAACGTAGTTAGTTATCGCAGTTTGAGGAACACCATTCGGAATCTCGAATGTCCGAAAACAATTATATATAGGCATAAACGAAGGCGACATCTCCTCACAGGATTCGTTTACTATGAAACGTTTCTCCTGATGCGTTGTCAAAAGCATCGTGTTTTCACTAGAGGTTGGAAGAAACTGCAAAAATTGTTGGCAATACTAAAAAATCCGTATGGCGAATCCGGACATATGTGCGAGGGTATCCGCATACGGAGCGTCCGGGGCGGACGATGCGGATATATGTGCGTTCAACATAATGCGACTTGCGATGACTCAAGTCCGCTTAGTGCTTTAGGACCTCGAAGATCCCTCTGATTCTTTAAGTAATAAGGACGTATTTACTGCGCATTCCAAAATTTGAACCTATAGAACATTATACAATATTTTATTACATTTAAATATAATTAGGTATATGTGTGTGCCAAAAAAGGAAAAAATTAATATTGAGAAATGTAGAAAAAGAAGAACGAAATTACATATGTTTGGACTGTTATCGCATTACGACGCTTCACAGTAATGTTTTTTGGGTATCATATCTTGTTAGTGGCAATGACAGACAGCTGTTAAAGATTGCCTGGATTAATTTGATTATAACGGTATTAATTTAAAAACACCATTGTTTTTCGATTATTATAATTTTAAATTTATTCAACTTGTGAAATTCATGTCAAGTATCTATTGTAAAACACACATCGAAATGAAATGAAATGAAATAATGAAATAAGTTTCAAATGAAATAAGTTTTATTCGAAGTAGGTTTGTTACAAACACTTTTCGAAAGTCACTCAACGCCATCGCTTCAACAAATCCCTACCGTGAGTGGTACCGGGAGAAGAAGCGGCAAGAAACTCCCGGATAACATCCATGATAATATCTTTATTTCGAAAATTATCTTAAATTATTAAATAATTGGAATTCCTGCTTTCTTCTTTAATTTACACTGTGCTGCAGAAGGACCCAAAATTATGGTTAATAAAAAAATATATTTTTTTTTCGTGTTACGATCGCAATGTTTAATAATACTTAAAAGATCTTCGCTCATTTTTGACAGTACGTTGACAGTACGTCGATGAATTCTTTGGTATTATTGACGTCCTTATGTTTACAGTTTTAACTCCATATATCTAGAGAATTTAATGCATCATACCTTGCTCACCACCTATTCTTTTCTAAACACAAAAAGTACGTAAGCTAGAATTAAGTAATAAATTCTGAGAAGCTTCTCGTGTGAAGAGTGAAGACTAGCGCCGTCGGTCTGCCATTCATAACCGGTTGCAGTATCATAAAATTCAATATAAGATTTAACTCTCATTTACACTATATTCATAACTAATTTATGTATTTTTCCACTAACATATTTAGGAATTTATGTACTGCCTTTGCCCTATTTCAATGATAAACTAAATTATGTAAGCTCCTTGGATATTTTGGTAATCTCCTGGGAAATCGGCTAGACTGGAAGAAATAATGTTTCGATTGGATGATGCTATTTGATATTTATTTCATGCAATGCAGTGCTAACCTTTCTGAATAACGTAATTAAGTTATTTTTATGTAATTTTATTTATTTATTTAAAATTTATGTCACCTTATAAAAAAGGATGAACAAAGGGCAAACTTAATGCCTAATGGCATTGTCCACCAGTCAACCCTGGGTGGATGTGGAAAGATCTGATGGCAGGTGTTAAAACTACTTAAGAAGGAAAAAAAATGATAAAAAAGGAAAAAAAAAACAAATACTACAATTACAATTACAATTTTGTTGATATTTAAATACATAATATAAGAAAGTGCTGGATATCGTTGAGAGGATACCCGTAATGAGTCACGTCAACACAATATCCATGCAACTGAGCGTTATAGAATTTTTTCTACTGCAGGAAGGCCTAAGCCTTTGATACGCATGTTAGAAACTAACATGATAATTATACAAACATGCAATTTGAATACAAGCGTACACGCAGACGAATGCATTGCTCATGCTCGTCTACTTCTCACTAGCATATGTATTAGCACCACAGAACATCTAATAATTAGTTGTTCTGTGATCAGCACCATTATAATATTCACGTCTGGCGCTGCTCTTCTTATCTTATTGATAGAAATCACCAAAGATTTCAGCAGTCAGCAATTTGCAATTTCATGACGTACCTATTGTCGTTAAAATTTAAGAAAATTATTCAAATGACAAAAAATTGACTAAGGCACATGTCTAATAAAATGATATATTGCGTTGATTAATGCTAATCAAGCGAGACAGTGAATTGGCAAACTCAAAGTAATGTTCGTTAAGTTATTTGTACATCATAAAGTAGCCATAATGTGCTGAATGCTAATTATCTTAGTTGTTGTTCACGATTTTGTCAGTTAGCGTATTTCATATGGGGTCACTAAACGAAGTACCGATGAGGCATTTATGATGTGCCTATCATACTACTTTTTGTGAGCGAATCAGTCTTGGGCTTGTGTGAGTGTAAGGAACCCACACTAAGTAACAAATCAAGTTGTTAAATATACATTCTTGAGTCTTACTTTGGTCACGCCGGCACAAAAACAGTTTAAATACTTGTTGAATGTCGCCTAACAAAGTCTTGTGTTTTCCCCAATTCAACAACCTGCCGATTTTCAGCCGAAACAACCCGTTGAAATTTAAACTTTAATGTTGTTTATATAAGGCGTTATTTCAAAAGAAACGAGTCGTTACCAGTGAGGTTCATGTCATTGACAGGTTTTATGCGTGTGCGCAGTCAGTGTCGAGATCCGGTGTTGGACGGTTGTGAAGTGATTTTATTGGTTAAACTTAATTCGATTGCACAACTCTAAGGTGGTGAAATTGTAATGGCGGTGTGACCTATGATGTGATGTATATGTAAATTGAATGAAATTTAGTGCTGTCTATACTGGGATTTCCTTTTAATGACGTCTTCTATTTTCGTAAGTACCTTTGTCGCTTTAAAATTTTACAGCTGTTTTCTACAACCTAAGTTCTGTTTTCTCTACAATGATTGTTGTGTTTATTGATTTGACTAGGAATTTTGTATTTTCGATTAGTATCTAGACAATAACAATAAAGCCAGTATTTTTTTAATCAATATATTTCGTTAAGTGACTTCGTATAAATGAAATAGCCATGATCTTCATTACCAAAACGTGATCTTAACTCCTGTTCCCATCAATCACTATCGATTCCAATTGACTTTCTATACTGATTAATGAATGGACACCAATTGAATTGGAACTGCCAATTCTGTGCGTCGGAACTTTCTCTAATTCAGTTACGTCACAATACTTTCATATATATTTTGGCGTAGTCTGTGGCCACTGCACCTGCGTCATTTGAAGTAAAAACAGATACTACATCATTTTATGTATTGATCCATAGTTTACAATGAGGTACTTATCTTTGTTACGTGCAATATTCAAAGAATCATTTCTTGTTTCCTAAAAGTAACTATTTGCTGATAGAAAATTTATAACGACAGACAATAATCAATCAGGACAATATCCTGAAACTCTTTTGTTTGTCTTAAAGCTACTTTTCCGTTTGACTTACAGCTACTTTTATAAATAACCTTACCAGTACTTCAGTTGTTTATGCTGTTTTACCAGTATTGAGTTTATTATCGTTAAAGTATTTTATAGGATTCTAATCTATATTTATTTATTTATTTATTTAAATTTATGTCACCTCTTAAATTAAGTAACAAAGGGTAAAACTTAATGCCTAATGGCATTGTCCACCAGTCAACCCTGGGTGGATGTGGAAAGAGCTGATAGTAGGTGTTAAAACAAGAAGAAAAAGAGAGAGAGAAAAAAAAAGAACACAAAACAAAAGTTTGTGTACTTAATGGAAATAATGCATCATAAAAATGTACATACGATAAATATAACACAAAAGTAAACATATTACTCATATTATACATACTAATATTATACATAAATTAATAATACAAAACATAAATAATTAATAACACAAAACATAAATATTTATGTAACGATATCAATATCAATATATATACTTATATATACATAAATATACATATAATATACATATATACTTTGTATGTATACTTTGCACATAATGCAGTAAATAAAAAAAGACGAAATCAGTCAGAGCTTAAAAAATGCTGACGAAGACGTTTCTTAAAGGAGAACCTGCTGGGAGCCTTCCTCAACTCCACGGGTAAGGAGTTCCAGAGTAACGATGCCTGTACAATGAATGAGTAATGGAAAAAATCGCTACTATGTGCTGGAATATTGACTGTGAGATTAGAACACGACCGAAGCATCCTATCGTGAGTAGTGAATTTATACTGGAAGTTATCCTTGAGATACTGAGGAGAATTAGGATCGTTTAAGATGGAGAACAGTAATAAGAGAATTCTAGAGTTTCGCCTCTGCCGAATAGTGAGCCATTTAAGTTGACGGCGAAATTGGGAAATGTGATCATATTTTCTGAGGCCGAAGATGAAGCGAATGCAGTTGTTGAGGAGGCGCTCTAATTTGTTGAGAAGTTCTTCGGTCAGGTCTGGGTAACACACATCTCCATAATCAATTATGGGCAATATAAGAGAATTAACTAGCAATAGCTTAGTTTTTACCGGAAGAAAATTTTTTAGGCGATAAAGGGAACGCAAAGAAGCATTAACTTTGCGGCAGGTTTCAACGATTTGAACACCCCATTTGAGAGAGTTGTCAATGTAGAGTCCGAGATTTTTTACTGATTCCTACACTAATCCTGATCACTGATTACTATACTAATAATAAAGAGGAAATATTTGATTGTTTGCACTGAATAGGCTCCGAAACTACTCCGAAAAATTCTTACACTGTTTGAAAGCTACACTATCCCCGAGTAACATAAGCTATATTACATATTCAAAAAAATTAGGGATCCTTAATAAAACTCCAATAATGTAACCCAAGGTGTAAAAAATAAAGAAAACCGAAGCAAAGCGAGGGCGGTTACTCGTACTAAATAAAACTTTGTCCACTTTTTTTATTCCAAGTGGAACTCCTCTTATTCTAAAACTTATTACGTAAAGCAGCTGATTCGAATGCAGTGCTTGAATTCCGGTTGCGTGCGTTTATATTGTGCATGTACATTTATTAAGCAAAGATTTGGTGAGATGCTCCGCAAACCTATTTTCAATTCAAGTTATCATTTTAAACGTAGGTACTTCGAAATTTTTACCTTTTAGAAACTCCTATTTTGATTTACGTAACTTTAACATACGAGTTTTAACTTATGTTTGTCATTTCGTTCATACGGAAATTCTGACACCCATCCGGCTTGGGATTGGGGTTAGTATTCTAAGCCGCCCCAATACGGCTTTTATACGTATATCTGTTTGAACTTCCGTAAAGTACAGCATGAATGATTTGGCACGTGGTTAACTAAATGTAATAATTATTCACCTCTTAAATAACTGTATTACTGCTAGATGCAAAGCCTGTTGGAAATATTTATCGTCAAATTTGATCCATGAATACCATGCGGGGATATGGAGGTATTTTGAAGCTGCTAGGTCGTGCGTATCTTCCCGCGAGCCGTTGTTTGTCGCAACAATGCTTTCACTGTGTGTTTCGGAGCGCACGGATTACAACTGGAGTGCTAGTGACATATAACATGACCGCTTGTATAATTAATTGAACGTCCTGAAACGAAGCAATAGGGATGTTGACACTAATTATAAATTAATATAAAATGTCTAAAATATTAATGGTAACATTTAAAGGCCTAAAATATGATTCTTTTATTGAAATCAATCACAATAAATTAAATATCATTAATTTAAAATGTTAAAAATTGTACTCACTGTCACGTGACCTCAAACGCCATTTTGAGAATATGACGTCATTGGAACAGTTTTATATGGAAATTCAACAAACTTCAGTAGACATAATAGTACTGAATATCGTTTAATGATGTCACGTGTCGTTTTTGATGGGAAATTTGATAATGAATTTTATATATCAATTTTTGTTTTTAAATTGAAGATTATTATTTTTATAATATTTTTTTCGTGAATATTAAGGTACTATCTATAAAATAAAATTGAATCCTAAAATTAAACTCTTAATTCCAAACGCAAATTCGTGTTACGAAAGCGGCCACGTGACACTTTTTAACTAATCATACGTCGTGTAAAGCCCGATAAATGAATTGCCTGGAACATGAATGGTTTTATAAAAGTTCATAATAGGCCCGCAGGTCGAGTTTCTTGAGAGGGTAGAGTACGATCGAAGTGGCCATACGAGTCGGTTGAGTCGTTTCTCCGGATTTTGATGGCCATATTTGATCGTCTTTTGGGATTCAGATCGAACCCTACCGCTGAATCTGATAGTACCCGTAATTTATCATGATCGTTTGAATAATTGGACAGATAAAATGAGCCGATTGATAAATTTAATGACGTATTTGCCTAATGGACTGGACGTGTGAATATAAGGCATGTTTGAGGCAAATCGTGTTTTTATATGTCGTGACATTTCATAATTCCGTATTCAGATTTTTATGCATTGATGTCCTTTTTTATGATACATGAATATGAAGGGTATGAATATACGTGATCCGGAAAATATATTTTTTTTATTGATACCGTACCGTTAATTTATTGATACCGTAATATCACAAACATGCTGTCTCTCATATTTATGTGCCTCCGTCGCAATTTTCAAATATAAGTTTGTGACTATATTGAAGAATTGACTTCCGACACTGTAGTAGTCATTACTTCTTTCTATTAATTTGGTGATTTTTTTTGGTGATAACACACCCAGTGCTTTGGCCGTGATCCAATGTAGAGTAAAAGCCAAAGCCACGTTCTACGTAATAATAAAAATATGAAGTCGAGGAAAAATATCACGTCTAGTTGAAAATGTTTTTACAGGACATTGAATTTCAAAAATAAATTTTCCAGTAATTAAACTGAAACTTAAAAAGAAAATTATTTTAAATTTTGTAAAGGAGAACCCCAGTTTCCATAGAAACTCAGGCCTAAGTAGACAAGACTGGAAATTGGCTGTTAATTAGATTATTGCAAAAGGTTCAATTTCTCCAATTTTCACGGCTGCCAGCAATGGCCAACTAAGGAAATCCTAGAATGAATCACCTTAATTATAGGTTATGATTATGTCATACTCGTGTCACAGTGCTATTTAATATGTATGTTACACTTACTATAAACCTCTTCTCACAAATACTAACACTTAAACTACGAGTTTAATGGCTAAAACTAAGTTGGCGGGTGTCTATTATACTATCTACTACTTCAATGGTTTTCACCCAAAACGAATGACATAAAAAGGTTGTATAATAAAAGCTATTGCATATTTCAAGAGATTTTATTAGTTATCATTATAAGGGAACATACCAAAACCACGTAACCCATTTTTTCCAACTTTTTACCCCCCTCCCCCCCCTTCGTGACCATCCGTAGTATATAAGAAGACCCCCCCCTCCCCCCTAGTTTTCACGTGGTAATTGATAAATACGGTTTTCCATACTTTTTTGCAAAAACAGAGTTAAAAAATAATAATTTTGCTTATATGGACGACTTTGTGGCGCAATGGTTGTTAAAATATTGACTACGTGACAAAAACCTAAACCCCCCCCTCCCCTCTGTGACCAATCGTGGTGTTTTGAAGACCCCCCTCCCCCCCCTAAATGAGGCACGTGGTTTTGGTATGTTCCCTAATATATTAACATTTCGTCTAGTTGTGCAGGAGGCGCTATATTTCATTAGTACCTTGCCCAATCAAGATACCTTAATATACTCATTGTAAGTATGGCCACAGCAACCTCCTGATCTTCTAAAGATGTATAGGGTACGTTATCCAGTATTCAGGACTTATTCTGAACCTTTGTCAGTCACAAAACAGGCGATTAAGGAGTCCATATTCATATATGTAGTATTGGTTTGCAAGAAATTGTAGCAAAACTGCGAAACACATTCACCAAAACACAAGTACGAAAGCGAATACAATAGAAAATTGAAATCACTGTGTGCGTGTCGATGAGTTTCAATAGTAAATAGGACTCCAAATACGCTGAAAATATTTGATAGTAAAAATATACAAAACACGCGTAAAAATAATGAAAGATCGATGAGAAATATGACAATACAGTGATGTTATTTATAAATACTATGGTTACCAAAATGACATTATTAGGGATTACATCATCTTTGTTGTCAATCGATTAATCGATGTCAAAATATTCGAAATGTAATTTAATAAAATTAGCGTAACGATTAAATGGTAATTATAATATATTACATAGTTTTGATTTATATGGAATACGAAAATATGTAAAAAATAAATTAATATTATAATTATAATCAATAAATAATACATAAAATATATTATTATGTTCCATCAATCGATCAATATCAATCCATTCAATCGATTATAAAATCGTATGCAATGAGGTAAATACTGTGAAAACTTTTTTGCATTATTTAGTTCATTTGGCAAGAGCGGCTGAAGCTAAGATTTAAATATGTTTATCTTATATATAAGACGATTTTTTTGGTATATAGTTTACACTTGTCTAGTCCGATGTTCTAGCACAGATAACATATGGTTCGAGGCCGAAAATTGGGGATCTCCTTTCTGACGTTCTGAACACAATAATATAATTAATAGTATTTCGTATAAATTTTTGTTGCATTATTGCATTATTCGAAAGTGACAAAAGCGTTTTCCGAATATTATGAACTTACACGTTATGTATTATTTTAAATATGTTTGAGAGTTAAGTTGGTTGGGATTATTCGTTTCTACCCGGCACCCGCATCCATGTCTTTGAAGATACATAAAATTTCCCTCCAGTAAAAAGATATCTAAAAGCGGTGATGAACCACTTTTTAATATTCCATTTTTTCTTCAAATAAACTTGCGTTGAAATGTGATGGGTAACTTGAAAAATTAATTTTCATGGTTAAATAGAAAATGTATACAGAGGTACGTTAAATAATTCATTCCATACGCACCAGCTGGCCCGTTTGACATAGGTATTTGTTGGTCAGGAAAGGCCGAACTGAGAAATCATCTTTGACGTCAAGTCAAAGAAAAACGTTGATATCCATGCAATGCATCCTTTAGAAATGAATGTATCAGCTTTACCACAAAGGCATACAAACGTCCGGCTGACTTCACATAGGGCTTCTGTCATGTCTGAAGAGGGACGAAAGAAAATAGATCCTTTGTAACCCGTAAATAGACTGAACGATACTGACATCACAATGATATGCCATTAGAAATATTACAGGTGTACCACAAAAGGGCTTGTCCACAACTTTTCTTTATTAACAATAATCGTGCACCCACGTTTATTTTTAAAGTAGATGATCTCTAGCAAAGTCTTAAAATTAAACTTATCCTATCATTATTTTCATTTTTTTGACTGTCTGCAATTATACTCATATTTTAAAAGAAAAGGGCATTTTGATTCAACCTAATCCGAATCTAATCTTAATATCTGAGTGTGTAAAGTCAGCCTAACGTTAATTGTACGTACTGGCTTATAATTACCGCACAATGGTGACGTCGAATAAATTATATGCACGAATGAGTGTCCAGTAGATGTATAGAAAAATTTAATTGCTTTCGTAATAATGTGTTTCAACAATATGCACCAATTAAATACTTTAAATTGGTGGAGTCGACGTAAAATTATGAATAATAGCGACCCATGTAATTACTATACACCTCGGCAGAGAGGATCACTGACTGAATCACTGAACAAACAAAGGGAAAAGAGAAGAAAGAGAAGAGAGAGATGGAGAAGCTGGACAAAGAGTCGTGAGTTCGAACCTTATTGGTTGTTTCATTGAACTACACGACACGACATCGTGGTCAGTTATTGTGTACAGGAACTTTATTGTATTGTATATACACCTGGAGTATATATTGGAACCTGGATATTGTATTGAAATTGAAAACCAAAACACATACGCATCAAAATTCTACTCATAGTCAACACAATTAATTATCTATATATACAATAGTTTCAAACATCAATTAATTGTGGTCACTTGTTCCAAAACTAGCTAGGCTTGCAATGATCTGAGCATCTGAATGCACACCGCGTGTTTATCTATTTAAAAGCATTAAATTGCTAGTCCGTCCGTCCGTCCGTCCGTCCGTCAGAGAAAGCGTACCACGCTCCACTGCTGATGGTCAAGTGGATCACCACCAAACTGTTTATTTCGTTATTGTGCTGTGGTAATTGTTGTTCAAGCGATTATTAGCGCACGACGAGTTCGGTTTACTCTTGTAGCATGATCAGTAAATATCTAGTTTTCTATTTTTATTTGAAAGATATACAGATGCTATAATTGGTTTATAGAACATTTTCGTGGAGGCTACGTGGTTTACAGATCGGTTTTATGAGGCCAGGGCTGTAAATTGTTAACGTTAATAGCAACTATGCATTTCAAGATATAATTAAAAAGAGACCTTACTATTTGTTTTTTGCCACTTGATTAACCAATAAAACCAAGGCATTGATTTTTTTCCCTTTTGTCATTCAAATAAATAACAACAGTACAACGCAGTGTGATAGATGTAGATAAGTATAAGAATATAGTATAAGAAATCCTAAAGTCGTGTTCATTTATTTTCATTTCATTGGTCGCTAGAACAATAAAATACGCTTATTATATTGTTCCGCAAGGATATCCCTGGCCAAGTTAACTCCGCATTGCCGCATATGTTTTCTTAGGGACTGAGACAAATCCCCTCATTCACAAGTTTCGTTGGTCCCAACAAAAACAAAAACTTGTTCGAAATAACTTTATCACGACTGAATTATAACTTGTACGTGTTATTTCTAGCTATTACTAGACTTCTAGCTCTAACTCATTCGCCACTAGAGCAGCTACTACATCTGCGTAAACCTAGGTCTTAGGTGCTCCATATTGTTTGAGTATTAGTTTGTAAAAATGTACCTAATTGGCCAAAAGTCAGAAGTTCTTGCGTCTCAGTAAGCTTGCAGGGCTTAACCTAATTGTTACGTAGTTGTGTGATCATGTAATTTTTTGTGGATATTTTATCGGCGCATTCTCATTCTGAAGCTATCCTTAACGTCGAATGGCTGTAAATGTGGCTTTGGATAAGATCATAACCCTCAACTGCTAGGTTCAGTATCTTTCGACGAGTTCAACCTCGAAAAAAGTTATACATATAAAAAATAAACATCTAGTAACCCTAACTAACTTAACATGTTTTTAAATCGAAAGCATTCAATTAATTTTGCAGCCAGCCTGAATTTGCACAGTCAATCATAGTTTCAACGCATTAATTACTACATCACATAACGAGCAACGAGGCCCATATGATAGCATAGATATTTATGCTATGGGTCTCGTTGCAAAAACAAATAAATACACAAAAATAAATTAATGGCCTGAGCCTGTGTCATGGTTCATGGGTTGCTCCACACTCCACCACGTTGCTCCAGTGCGGATTGATGGAATATATTCAATATTTTAATCATATGAAGCTACATTTTAGGTACCAATACGTACCTATAGCACTTTGTCATATTCATACGTATTTCGTACAAGAATGTGTGGTTAAGATATCATTGGACCGTTTGATTCTGAGACAACCGCAGACTTTCTTGCTTTATGCAGTAATTTCACTTTGTAAGTATGTAGTATTAGGAATAGTAGGCGGCGGATAACAATCATAGTTGAATTAAGTAATTGGTTATCATTTGACGTTGCGACAAATAACCTTGCTCGTGAACATGGAAAAATCTTTCAACATTGACTGTACCACAAACATTAAACTAAAGGTCATGAGTTCATTTAATGTAAAAATACCCGTAAAAGACAAGTTTATTACACTGAATAACAAGCTCTATACAGAATATTCCACGTAGTTTTAAGACTTCTAACTTTTTCAAGTCAAAAGGGAAATGATTTAGGCTCTAAACCTATTTCATTCGTAAGTCGGATTTCTTTGAAAAATGGATTCGTAGCTTTTTTGCATTTTAACAAACTGGCTGTTAACATGAGAAGTGAAGACCATTTACCATCAAGTGACCCGATGTAAGAATGACTTAGGCCTAGAGCGAAATTCCTTTATGACTAATGCCATGAATATAATGTATGCTGCCTAATAACAATCGAGACCGTCTGCTTAACTTGACAATTTGGTTCTTGAATCCTCCTTCTTAAACTGTGATAATTGTGTTTTCATGCTTCGGTTACTGAGCTGAAGAATCAAAGCAATAATAAATCATTCCTTCAGGCCTGCTTAAGCGGCGTTACCCCATTAATACTTAGTTTAATTAATTTAATTGGCTAGTGTCTGAATAAGAAATAACAATTTTTATTTCTTTATTAATAATGAAACATCGAATGGAGTTGAAGGTTTCTTTACAGTAATTTCTACGTTATCTTTTAATCACAGCATCGAAACTTTGCGATATGACGTCTCTGGGCGGTGATTAATAAACTTGCGAACGACTTATTTATTTAAATTCCTTATTGTGTTTATAACCTTGATCTGAAATATGTATTTCTTTGTTCCAGATAACCTGATGTAGCTCGGAGCATCAATTTCAATTCTCCTTAATAAAAGCAATTAAAAGTGAAGTGTAAAGTGTGATTTAAATGTGCAAGTGAAGTGATGCGCGAGTGGAAGCTATCTAGACGATCAACACAAATGAAGCGACGCAGACCGCGACCCACAGACGTGGCAGAGTGAATCAACATGTACGTCACAATCGTTTGGCTCGTCACCGGATATGTCGCACTTGGTAAGATGTTCTCTATACTCATGACAGCCTGGTACTTCTAGGTGCACTGATGTCACTACATGGAATAGTTAATTCACTTGTTTTTGAAGTAAAACTTCTTTAGGCGCGACTTGAGAGTAACTCAAGATTATTTTTCGGACGGACGGAAGTATTTGGACGGAAATAAGGCTCTATAGTTAGGGTTGCCATACGTCCCGTATATACGGGACTGTCACTGTATTTGACCATCCCATCCCGTATTACTACATGTCCCGAATTTGTCCCATATTTCAACAAAATACGGAAATAGAGGTGAGAAAAATTGTCAACATGGAACATTTCGAAAACTTTGATTCAATATTTTTTATTTAAATTTATTTTAAACTTTTGATACAGTTAAGATCAGTATGTACACATGCATGCTATGTATGATATAGTGTGTATGTACGTTGGGCATTGGAAGAGAAAACGTCCCGTATTGATTCTTAGAAATTATGGAAACCCTGTCTATAGTCTGTTGAAGTTGAATGTCAAATGAAAAAAAAACATAAACAAAATTGAAGTAGAGCTAGGTACATAATTCTATTAAGTACATTGTGTCTGTGACAAGTCTATAGATTAAATAACTATCACGCTTAACTAATAACGGTATTACTAACAGTAATTAAAGAATAGCTTTATATTCGTTTTTGTAAATTATATTTTTAATAAATATGAGTTAACTTTAATAAGATATTTATTTTAAATTAAGTAAAATTTTTTGGTAATACGTGTCAACAACGTCAAAAAAGTTTTGCTTCAATCGCGCGTAGATTACATGCACACACTTTTTTTATTCAAGAAAATCGTAATAGAAAATCTAACTCGTTTAAGGTTGTTACAATATTGAATAACTATCTCTTCTTTAACAGAGAATAGCTGTTAGCTTAATATCTATCAGCCAAGTTTCGTTCTCCGGGTACCAATTACCAATAGGTACTATTATATATTCTGCGGTTTTATCAAAACTTTTATATGTGTATTATTATTTATGACAAGTGATAATAGTAATATTGAACTATAAATATCAATATTACCAAAATAATCTCTCCGAGGTCGCCTTTAGGACACACATATGCAAAGCTTCAAAGTACGGTTTGGTTAGAAACGAATAACTGGCACTTTCATTCAAGTTTAATCCGGATAATATGCAGGATCACCTAAATCGTGCCAGTATAAACGCAACATTGACAGTTTAATGGATACTTTCGCTTGAAAGATAAGGCCTTATATTTTATACCTCGTGTCATTAACCGTGGAACCAACTCATAATAATGGACCATACGTATAATTTTTCGTTCACTACAGATCATTTTGTTTGATAGTGAAATAAAAATATTACACAGGTACTTTATTTTTTACATTAAATAGACTGAATTCTGGGTGGAAGATTTAAAAACGCTACTGCTTCGTGCGATGATTTCTATGAAATTATATTCAGAAGTTTCAGGAGGAAATTTCAAACGGAAATAAGAAAATTTTCAAAAAGACGTTTGAAATATTCCTGAATTCTTCATTAATGAAATTAAACAGAAAACACGTAAAAGTGAGATTCACTATCCCCCTTTTCTGTTGATCCTGACGTGGTTAAATAAATCGTTCCTTATTACGGGGATTAGGTCACAGAAAATCTAATAATTATTAGGATTAGATGGTACAACTTTTTCACAGACATGACACCACATGAATTTGTGGAGGGTGAAGGTGAACTGCCAAGAAGTATCGTAGGAGTTCAGGGACGCCGTATTAACGAACTTAAAGAAACTTTCAGTTTATCCGCTTAGTTGGAATAAGCGGATAAACTGAGCGGAAAGACGTTAAACTTATCACAGTATTCATATTTCTGTGCCCCATATATTCTAATTATTATTGCAGTAACGATAAAAAATATTATTTAGTAGCTATTCTCCAAAATTAATAATATATTTACTAGCTCCTAGAGATAGAGAATCCGGCGAGAAATTTTCCTTGTACAAAGTACTTAGCTACCGTATTCTAGATGTCCAATTTTTAAGCGACACTATGTAATATCATAAGTTTGTAACAATGGGCATGATGACAGATTTTGAAATACGGTTCTATATTATTGGGAAATATATTATAATTACAACGTATATCATATTTCCGCAAAAAAATAACGTTAAGTATAAAATAAATACACTTAAATTTTTAAGATTAAAATTCGCACCAAAACATTTCAAAGTATCACTGCGTCGCTTAATAGACAAGATGTCATTGTCAGTATAGTAATATTCTTTTGTTTACTTAAGCATGACGTCATTTGCTCTGATTGACTTGAGAGTTGAGACTGATGGGCGTTCAAGACATCGTGGCGGCTTGCCGTATTTTGTACATATATTTTATCAAAATGTTGTTAATCTCGCTCATAATAATACAAATAAATGAGTGCAGTTCATTAATAGAGTTTGATTAAATAAATACATAATTTCAGTGATTTTTACTAACTGTCATCATGCCTATTTTAATAGCATACATACATTGGATTCCATAAACTAATTCTCTCAGTTCTGAGTTATAAAATGTATTATGTAATGCATTATGCTTTCTGAAATAAAATTGGTTATGGATACCTAATTTGTGTTACATAATAAAAGAAAGTAAAGATATTATCAATAAAAACGGTTTTCATAAAAAGGTGATGTCTATATTTTTCCTACATTAGAAATAAATTAATTCATAAATATTACTAAAAAGACACTATTATAATATTATGTTGTTATTTAAGTAATAAATTTTATAGATTACTTTAATATTATAATATTTACTACAAAATACTAAATATACGGTGACAGTAAAAAAATATTATACACTTATGTGTATAATAAATATAATTAACAAACCACTGAAGCTTCTAAACAACGCTATAAATTTTAATGTCGTTAAACGGAAAATTCTTAGCGGTAATAAGAGCTAAGTCGATAGGGAATCGCCTAAGAAATAAAAAGTCAGTCAAACAGGAAACCTCTCCACATATTTATCTAATCTCACTCGTACTTCGAAGTCGTTCTCGACTGTGTTAGAATTCCACGGAGCATTAGACGTTCTTAGAAAGTACTAGGGTATAAGAAAACGCCAGCAGGTCTAGCCTAGCGTTCCCGTATGTGGCACACGTATCCAGAGTCCAGTTGTAAACACGTATGCACACGTATATAGGCCGTTTTTCTATGATCCCCTTACCTCTCTTACTTACGTGTATGTGATCTCGTGGTGGGAGAAGGACAGAGCACGCCTACACATCGAAGAACTAGAATCGACGTATTTCAATATTAGAACGTTTGCGTGTGAAGTTTTCCGTTCTCTGTTGCACCTATTAGGAGACGCTCGTGTGAATGGGATGGATGCACCGTGCGGTGTGATGCGATATTGTCACGATACTGTGTGTACTAAGGTCACATGAAATCGCAAATGTATCCAATTCAAGAGATTCGTAATATTAGGGAAGCATAAATGCATGGAAAACAAAAACAAACAAGCTGAAATTAAGGCCGAGATTGAAAACCATGAGGATAAGATTAAGTAATTTTATAAACTTTAGCTTGATTAAATAATTGAAAACTTACTAAAAGCTAGGGGACCATTATAATAATTTAGGAAACAATAAAAAATAAAGCTCCAGTGAATGTAACAAGAGGATGATTCTGTATGGAACTCAAATGAATAGGAGATTTGAATTTAATTTTATCCTAGCCTAGCGTCTCTACATTTCTTCTAAATACAAGCTTTGACTGAATTCATCCTAATCCCTTTATTGCCGGCAGTCTTAGCTGATTTTTTTTTCTACAAAGAAAACTAAACTTATTTCCAGCTTTGTTAATCTTCGAGACATTATGACCAAATTATCTGTACCAGTATTAACCCATATAGAATTATAGATTAGTTTCGTCACTACAAACTGCAATATCGAGCTTTTTCTATAGAAATAGCCAGCATATGAGCTGACGATAGCTACGATCCAATCGTCATCATCCCATGGACATCAGCGATACCTAACTATGATTTAACTATGAATGTAAAAAAATAACTTTTGTTAAATACGTCATCTTACGTATCAAAATAAAAGGCATCAATATGAGGGATCCTCTTATCCTTGTATCTACTGAGCCAATAATTAAGAAAAAGGCCTGAGAAAGAAATGTAAAGACGCTACGATAAAATTAATTCCAATATCCTATTCAATCGAGTCCCATCCCATATAGAATCATCAATGTTGTTACATTTGCAAACACATCCTAATTACATGGCAGCCCTATCAAGTTATTAAAATGGTATTTTCCATTCCACTAGGTGTAGGTCCTTTACATTTAAAACTCGTTCTGTTTTGAATGAACAAAATTACACATTTGGCCTTTTGAAAGGGCTGTTCAATCTACATTTGAAGGTGAACCGGACTACAAAAAACGCAAGTAAAAACGGTATGTCTCGGAATATTTTGCAGTTATAAAACTGGGTAAAATAAATGGAAAACGGATTATCCTGATATTATTGTTTAACCTTGCAACCTACCGGTATTGGTCTCCACAATTAATTGGACTCGAGCCGGTAATAGGTTGAAGTCAAGTTTTTGTTTGGTTCAGTGCCATAACCATCCTAGTTTATTTTGTTTTGACCTATTTTGCGAAGTGTAGTTGAGCTTTTTTTGAATTTAATTTTTTCAACCGATTTGGAAAAATATTCTTTGATTTTCAAAGGATATGCCATTCATCCTAAATAACATCAAAGTTATTATTATTATGTTCAGCAAAAATGACGTGCATAAGTGTATCAGTGATACCTATATGAATAAAATATTTTGACTTTGACTTTGACTTTGAAAATTTTATTGATCCTTTTTCGAATAATATTTTTGAAGTCGATTTTTTTTGTAGCCTAAATGGACAGAAGATTGAATACTCTAGGGGCTAATAGGAATAGGTCAACAAGGCCTGATATCACGGATACAGAATCAACACAAGCCGTGTATCTTTAGGCAATTCATAGTACTGTTACATTGTTGTTTATAGCCTAAACGTTTCTATTGTTTTCTCCGCGATCCGGGTTCAACACCCAGATATGTCAAGCACGTGCTTGGAATTCCTAAAATTTACAAATAATTTGAACTTTGGTAGTCAAAGCACATCTCATTGGCTTGCGACAATCGTAAATGATCGATTGGGAAACATCTACAGACGCAAAAATTGCATGGCTAAATGAAAAAATTGATTCGATTCCTTTAGTTAGATAGAATTAAAAATTTCATAACTTCGGTTAGCTATTATACGCTTGTGATACAGATTTGTACGCTTAGAAAAGTTTTACTAAAACTACTATTATATTATTCTTCTGTCTATCGGTTTTGGCCCCACCTATTTATGTCATAAATTGCTGACTTATTAAAAAAATGTGTTCATTATTTCTAATTCATGAATCCATGACAATACCAGGACTCCAAAAATCGTAAGAGGGGATAAAATGTACATGTCTGCAAAATATGTGAGGTTGTATTACTTGTATCTGAACATCGTATCGTACTATGTTGTATCTTGTTCTTGTGTAACACGTATGTCAAATGCATCTACCTACAAGTGAAACTCGACAACTCATCTGCAGCGTACTTTGAACCCCACAACAATAGCGTGACGAACGAAAACAGCTTGGACACTCTAGTTTAGATGCTCTCTTAGATATTCAGTGTCTCTTTATACGATATTAGTTTCTATGTGCAGGCTGTAAAGTTGTTTTCAGATTAATGTATCGCGCGATAGAGCTCTGCACGAGTTCTGCGTTCCTAGTACTCTTGAACGCACACACATCGCACCGGCTCTGTTCTCATATCAAGGTCACATAGGCTCATAATTATTATGCTTTTATGCCTTCCTCTCTTTCTAACGTGAGGTTATGTGGTGTGGTGAAACCGCGTACCTATGTGTTTGTGGCTACGTCTAGACGCTATGTGAACTTTCCCAAGTACTGAGAACTTGTGATAAACGAGACACGGTCGTTACTCGTTGTACTACCTACTTTATCTACCTACTTTAAGTTTTCCGAATTTAAACAAAACTTTGATGTGGAAATACATAATATACTTTGCTCTTTGGGCAGGCACTGTTTCCTTAGCTAACAAGTCCGATCTAATAAGTTAAAGTACCCAAGTGTAATGTAGGTTGTTATTAAGCAAAATATTTAAGACCCCGACTATTAAATTAAGCGAATCGCTATATACCTTCCTAACTTTGTTCGACTTAAGTAAATTTTCAGAAATGTCACAAATTTTGACAAGCCTGCCTGAAGCCAGTTTTACTCGTAATTTGATCAAAGAGGCTTTTTTTTGTAAAATTGTGCTAGAAATTTTGAAAAGGCAATTTTTTCTTTGCCTTCCAAGTTTTCTTTCCCTTGTCGATGGAAAGTGGAAATTCTTACGCAGATGTAGAGGACTATTATATTTAATCCAATTTATCATGAAATTATCCATGACGAGTATGGAATCATCCATTTCTAATCAAAGAAATATAAAATTATTCAATTTGTATTTTTAATTAACTAATTAAGCTAAATACAGTTAGGAACCTCTCCCATCTTTTGTTTTTTTAGTATTTTATTCGTAAAACGATACATTATTATACTTCTTGAGATAAATCTTTCTCAAACTATCCTTCACTTAATTAGTTAAATGTCTACCATATATGAACATGAATTCAAATGTGCATTTAATAGAATCCTATATTGGGCAAATTCCCTTGAGCCATGAATCAGCCACCAAACGACTCGTCGTGTTCCGGCTGGGGGCTTGAAAGCCAATTCTTTCTTTCTTTTTCTTCTGTCTTTCTTGGCCGGCAACGCATCAGTAAGGCCTTTGGTGTTGCTGATGTCGTTAGCTCGTTTGCCGGCTATTTCCATAAAAAATATCTGCCAAGTGCCATACGATTCTCTGTCCCGTCCTAGAACCAAACCAGAAATCTTTCGTTCGGCAGGTTCACTAGGCTATCATAATCGATCGATCAACCATTCAGCCATGAACCGTCCAGTTATCATCATTCAGTTAGTACCAATAACGGGAAACAATTTGAGCGTTCATAGAACATCGCTCCCGTTATGGGTCGTAAAGAATTAACTTTACACCGATTTGACGGCCCCGAAATCTTATAAAGCCCGTTCCGAACCGCTTGATTGTTTTAACAATAAAACGTAACGATAAGATTTTCTCTTCTATAACAATGGAATCTTTGAAGGTACAGCTACGGAATTAATTTAACGCTGTTATAAAGGTATAAAATTGCGGAAACTGCGCTTTTACATCTTATTGTCTAATGCTTGTTGTTTATTACAAGTTATTTCAATCTGTTAGGACAGTTATTACCACCGTGCTTTAAACTACATAAGCGTGAAGAATACCGGTTGTCAACCGAAAGGAATACTTAGAAATGATACCCCTTTCTTTTCGCTTACTTGGGCGTGTTGTCTATCAAATGATCATCCAACTGTGAAACCTTACTCTAGATTCTATAAACTAGAATCCTTTCACACTAAAGAGGCTAAGAATAAAGCTAATAGTATTTATCGCATCGCTGAGGCACAAGCCTCTAAAAAGACGATTATAAAATATAAAAATTTTGATAACGCCCAATTATTTTCAAGCTATCAAAATAAAAATAAAAACATATTAAGGACACATACTAGAAAGAATATTTACTAATAAGTGAAGGTTTCCCTTGTAAGATAAATTGTTACAAAACACACTGATATTCCCCAAAAATGTCCACAGAATGGAAAAAGATAAGTGAACCCTTTAATCCTTTAGTTGTGTATGATAAAATCTGTCTAAATCGTACTTAAAACGTCGGAAATGCAAATCAAAAATCCCTTTTATGATAAGGAAACACAGTTCAAAAAAGATCATTCACCGTTAAAGCAAACCAGTCATTACAAGTGACCATAACATGTCCTCGTACCGGCCTAATCCTTACCGAGACTGGGAATTTATTTTTACTTCTTCAAGTACTGCCTTATCTAGGAATTAAATTTATGTAACTAGATGTTACGTAATATTGCTGAATGTATAGTAAATTTTTAGACGAATTTATTTATTACAATTACACGGTTTTTGTAACGTAATTTGTAAGGACCCGGATGACAGAACATTGCTTCGTTTAGTGTTGCTTAACAACGCCATCTACTGAAGTAGCTTTAGTGTTGCTACTCTCCAATAGATGTCAGGAAGAGTCTATTGTAGCAGTTTTTCATTACCTAAAAACACGGATAATACGATATTTTCTAAAAATCAATCCTAGCTAGATCGATTTACCGCCTCCGAAACTCCCTACATATTAAATTTCATGAAAATTGTAGGAGCCGTTTCCGAGATTCAGAAAATAATATTTACGAGAATTGCTCGTTTAAAGGTATTAGATTAAATTTTAGGCAGACATAAAATTACTACAATTTAAGAATAAATTATCATTTAATGCTAAATTTATTAAATATACCTAATATATTTAACAACATAATATTTACACTACATAAAATTAAAATAAATAAAAGCAAAAGTAAAATTCATTAAAATAAATGTTTATAACTAGGCCCCTGCGGTGCAGTACCTGAGATGCTCACTATCTGTTTAAAGAAATAAGTAGAAAATTAAAAGACAAGACGAGTGACCCTAGAGCTGGCAGTTTTCTTGCTCAGCGTGTTAGTAATGCTAAATTAATTTCTGAAATCTATTAATTATTTTTTAAACTAACATTTCAATAAAATACAAAATCAGATTTTCAACTATACTAGTCGTTGATAAATATATTATAGAATATCTTTGAAAAACACTATCATTACATATTTATTAATGCAGCAGATTCTAAAACGTTGATTTTTAGAATTATTATCTGCTTGTCTGTGCATTAATTGTTCCCACTTATTGAATGACCTAACTGATTTTGACGCAGTTTTCACTGATTTAAACATAGTTACATTTACGCCCCAATTCAGAGTCACTAATGGTTACTTAAATCGCTCCTTAGTACAGAATTTGTATGGTGAGGCATTATTAAGGAGCGATTTAAATAACCGTTAGTGACTCTGAGTTGGGGTGTTAGTGTCATATTTCAATTATCACAAATTAAAAAGATATGTTATTTTTTCATGTGGCTACTAAAGCACAGATTTCTGTTTCTGTTTCTGTTTCAAAAGAAGCGAGATTGATGACCAAATAAAATTTTAACATTATTTTGAATCTAGATCATTGCTATAGAATCTCAGACCTGAGTGCTTGTTAAACAAATGACTATGCCATGATGTAACGGGTCTTGTTATTGAGGGTTGGTTATGTGCCACCCAGCCTCTTCATTGGGTTACTGTGAAGTGTACTATCAATAGACTCAGACGCAGCAATTAACATCCGATACGATGTGTTTCGTGTGTATCAATAGCCCACAGCAGAGTATAGTTGATGGTTCAATGAGTTTACTACTACTACTAAATACATAGTACAGTTTAGAAGGGATTCTAGACCACAGAGTACTTAAAAACTACGTGTTAGTTTACACTTTAACAACTTGTTGATAGTTTTTAGTTATGTAAATAGTCATATAATAGATATTTTTCATCATCCATACAGCAAAGGCATCGTCGATTACGGTATAAAACGAAAGCGGGAAACGATATAACATAGTGAATAATTACTCTTTGGTGAACAGACATACCTACTAGTATATAACTAAGTAATATCTATTGGTACAGAAAAGTCACTCTGCAAAATCATTTAAATAAATAGCGACTCTTGCTCCAACACAGTAAAGTGTAATTCAGGTCTCACAGAGCTTAATTGTCAATAGACGTTGACATCTAGACGTTGCCTTTCTTTCTAATCATAACTCTTATCGTTTCTGACAACGTCAGGGTTGTCTTCTTTTTTTTTGATGACGTGTGAGATAGATTACAAATGTATGACACAGCGTGGCAGCCTTCTCAACTGGCCCGTCACGTCGAACGCGGCACGTACTTGTAACATCATAAGAAAAGGGCGGAGTGTGCCAGGCATTGTAACACTACAACCAAGCTACGAAGTTGATTCTACATAATATTGAGTACGTTAGCTAGCCAATCCTTAGGCCTGAATTTTTCCTACGGTAAAGTCGATCGCGGGATTCTACCAAAAATACCAAAATACATAATGTCGTGAGCTAAGAAGCTTACACTTCAGCATCGTAGTTTGACGTTTCATAGCTCATAATCTTTATCGACGGCTGAGGTCCACGACCGAAGTAGGCGTCGGAAGAATTCACGCCTGAGTATTTTCCACGACATTAAATGAAAGAAAATAGTTGAATTATACAAACACGGTTTGAATAATGTGCACTGCTTCAAAAAGTCATGAGTAGCACAACGAAGCGGTAAGAAACTACCTAGGAGATTTTCCCCTACAGTTACAGCACACATTACAAAATTATGGCTGTAAGATTATCATGTCCTCGCAGTCCATTCTTTTCAAATTCAGTCATTTATGTTTACATATTCACCTATTTACCGAATTAAAACAGTTGGTACATAATACTTGACTACGTTACAAGGGATATGACTATAATTGACTGAGAATAAACTATTTAGGTGAAAGGTGATATTACCTTCAATTGCCTTTCCGAAACCAGTATTATTTTTCACATAAATAATCCTTACAGCTCCAATCCGGACACGATCGTAAAAGCAAATATTTACAACGTTGCATTACGTCGTACGTATGAAGATCGTGAGAGCGGTCAATTGACCTCTGTCTACTCGTAGTCGCTCTGTCATTACAAGACAATAGGCAGTTTTGTTGTTGTCAGAGGTCCTTGAGATTTGACATGCAACGTTAAAATGCCTTCGTGTATTATTGTAGTGTGATTGGTGTAGTGAAACAAAATATAAACGTGTGTGTTGTAGCTCTTTTCGAAACAGATTTTTTTGGTTGGTTTGTAAACTATAAGGATTCCGATTTTACTTCGGAACCCTAAAAACAAAAGGGGCCAAATAAAATCGATAAGCTTCTTAGAATTTCATCAAATCATGATAGAAAAAGTTTCATCTTTACATTCAATTTTGTGATTAGATTCCGAGTTTCAGTCCTTTTTAATGCTAACGGGACTCCATCGTGTAGGGATTTTTGTGCGTAAGAAATTGAAAAGTATCTATACTTCTCCAGAGATTACTAAATATTATAAAAGCTTACTTTCTAAGCCGAAAGTATTGGTCCTAAATGAAAATTCTAAGTACCTATTCATTCTCAAGAAACTACGTAATAATCTTTATTGGGAGAATACGCAAAACGGTTTTTCAGTACTTTCGACAGTCAATTAATATGATCAAATAATAAGCTATGGAACTCCAATAATAAGAATTCGATCATTTATTATTTAAAACCGTTGTCGAACATTTTTCAAAATATTAATCGATGATAGGATAAGAGATGCGAAAAAATTAAAATTAAATTGGCATGTAAAATACCTAGTTAAAACAGTTTGTTGTGTAAAACTTTGGTTAGACTTATATATATAATTTGGTTAAAACCATTGCGCTTGGTAAAAGAACAGCGTCATCGTTATTTTAAAACCGGATATAAGTATCATTCACATGTCTATTTGTCTTTTACACATACGGATTTTACATTTTATTCATATAGATGAATACATAGATAATATAGATGAATGGAGACGGCCAAATTTTTGATATTTATTTTTGAAAAAGAAATTCTTTGATCGCCACACAATATGTAATTATAGTGCTTTGTTTGGGACGTCACCAGTTTTATTTTTCCTCAATTCGTCTACGAAGTTCCATCCCTCCGGCTGTCGTCATTAAGTAGCGGTAGTTACGTCGATCTGAGAATTGTATGCGCTTCATTTAATCAATGGGATTTTCCCGGACTCCGCACTTCGTAAGGCCCTGGGGTTTACCACGGAAACTTTTTAAATACCGCTCATCGAAGATTGAAGTACCATCCACAACGACGACGGGTGACGATCCTCTACAGTCCAATTTCCACAATCGTTTCCGTCGATTCGTGCAGATTGTGGCAGGAAAAATAACTTTGTTGGTTTTTTCAGAGTGCGGCTCATTTAAAAGAGACTTCATTGGCGAAAACTTTTTTGTTAGATAAATACGATGGCGTTTTCTTGCGACGGTTACAATATGAACACCGAATGAACCGTTGGGTTTTTATCCTTCTACAAAATATAACAAAAAAAAATTCTCAATGTCATCAATTCTAATCAGGACACATCCTTTTTCATTGAATAGCAGTCCAACCGCAACGGAACCCTAAAATATTTACTTTTCTCAGCTAAACACATCGCTACAATATTATGCACGTGTTTCGATTGCATTGCGTTAGAAATACAACTTCTTTAGAGTGTAAGCTCTACTATCTTAAGTTGACCGTGAAAGTTTTCTCGACTCTCGATCATACAAAACTTTGATTCAGTAATAATGATAGCTACTAATTCATGCAGCTCCCGCATCTTTTTTACCTAGCAACAAAACTCGGTAAAAACCTTTAGTATTGCTGCTGTATTTGGTCTACGGTGACCACTTAGTATTGGGTGGCTCAAATACTTACTCGTTGGTAGGCTTTTGAGTGAAATTATCTCCAAAATAAGTTCTCCGCTCATACCATGGGTAGAGAAAACCATACACCATTACGTTGTCTATGCGTGCTAGCGTCTCCATAGAGATATCTAAATTCCTTTTACAATTTCACTTCTTAGCATCACAGTGTGTCCAAAACAGTGTTATTACAAAACACGCGAGCCGCATAAGTGATACTGTTACGTGGTAGTCGTAATCCAAGGCTGAGTGAAAGTTAGGTCGCCACTTTCACTTCGCAGCGTTTATTAACGTGTTATCCTCCCAGTCTAACTGGACGGTTCATTCATGAATTGCGTTTGTAATCTTTTGTTATTGAAAACTGTTGAAGTCGCTATTTGAAGGATACTTCATTTATATGCAGATTAGTGGTCTGCTTCGAGAAGTCCTTTTGACAAATTGATTTGTATTAATGTGAACCTAATTATTATCATAAATCCTATGCGTAGTAAAAATTCTAGATTCATTTATTTATTTATTTATTTATTTATTTTTGCAACACCTAAATCTAGGGTATACAAGGGCAAAAACTTAATGCCTAATGGCATGGCCTTCATTGTATTTATTTATATTATTTTTCCAATGATAGAATAAAGGTAGAAATTAAAAGTGATTATAATTATTTAAACGCAAATGCCGCGGGTGGAATGGAACGTCCCTTTCATCACTTACTACGGCGGGAGCTATCCTCTAAGACTAGAGGTTAGTGAACTGAAAACGTTTAACACCCGTCGCTCTTAAGGGCTCTTAATTTACATCTCTGGAAATGTTGTTAGAAACTATTAGGCCTTTTCGTAAATACATTCGTGTAGGTAGCGACTTCGGAAACGTTAATACGGTACATTTAACAAGTAAACTGAATTTCGATGCGATAAACCCAAACCGTTGAGATACTAAGCCCTACATTCCACTCTTAATTGTAGATGTAGATTACATTTATCTTATGTACATAAGGAAATAGACAGTCATCCAAAAAAATATCTATGAGAGTAATAAAATAAAGTAAATCGAACTTAAATTAAAGTAGTTACTTTCCAAGTCGAGGCAACTTATGAAGGAAGAGATACTAATACTAGCATTAGACCTATTTTAGTCTCTGTGCTGTATACAACTCTGCCTAATGCTGGGCATACACGATCAAGTATACTTATCAAGTTTGCAGCGGACTTGACGCAGCATCCAGTAAACTTGACGATGTATGGCCACGGTATGGCTATCTGGCTATATACAGTGTGTACAATAAGAACTTGACCGGCATATTTTGGAATGAAGTTTAATTTATAAAAATAAATATTAGGCTGAATAGAACAATCCTTTCCCTGAAATGCTTTGTAAGAAAATTTGAGTTTTTACGCCTCCAATTTCTTATTTAAAATATTATTTTTCACAATGTTGTTTTTCTGTGTTTCATTGTACTCGTCCAAAAGGACCCAAAACATTCTGTGACCAGGCCATTCACTGTATGAAAAAGTGCAAGGCCTTCGTGAGCAAGTGGGTGAAAATTTATTCACAAATAAAAACCATATCGTGACAAATCAAAAAGTCGTCTGTAGCAGAGGATAAAAGTATTTTTTAGTTATTTGCCAAGAATTCTTTACTATCACTTCACTCTGGACAAGAACAGTTGAAGAAAAAGGGTCTGAATAAATCATTAGACAACATTGAAAGGCGTTTAGTTGAAAATGGAGTGTAATATCGAAGCACTGTTAAGAAATCTTTCCTTTCCGAAACGCATATTGAAGAAGTCGGTTTGAAAAGAGCTGTTTTTTTTATGTAATATGCAGGCAGACGAGCAGACGGGCCACCTGATGGTAAGCAGTCACCGTTGCCCATGGACACTCGCAACACTAGAGGCGCCACCAGTGCGCTGCCGGCTTAATTGGACTTACGAAAACAATGACCGATTGGGTCAAGATATTTTTTCCAATGAAGCTTCATTTTGAACAGCCGATTACTTGACTCCATTTTGGACTACGGGTAACAATAGGATGGTGGTATGAATCGTAAAACATCCGTTAATGGTGCTTCCTTGGGATGCTTCACAAAAAATAATTTTGAAATTTGCAGTTGTGTATTATTAATTTGGATATTCAGAAAATAACGAAGATCTACGAAAAAGCGTTTTTAGAGGACGGGCAAAAGATACCGATAAGATACCGGGAAAGTAACCGTAGCTGAACTTACTCGTGAATTGCGTGGAGGTCTTTGCAGCTATGCTAAAAAAATTACGGATAGCTACGAAGTTTTGTTTTATTTTGATATTAAATAAAACTATTGCATGCTATTTAACAATCATAAAATTGTAAACTGAATTTTCTTCTATATTAAGGAAATTAAAAGGCTTCATTATTATTTATTATGCCACGAAATTGGCAAGCGATTATGGACAATAGTGTAGATTGGATGCCATATTAATATTAAAGCATCCAACATAAATAAAATAACTAATTGATAACAATTTTATCGTTTGATATTTCTAATGTTTTCATTAGCCGGTCACGTTTTTTGAAGTGAAACTTCTTTAGAATCGTTAGTGATTTGAAACCTTATGCAACGACAGGTAAGATAAATAATATAACCGCTAATTTCGACTTTCAATTTAACTTCTACGTAGCTCAATGGTCAGGACGTAGATACACAGTACCTGATGCGCAGGTTCGCGTCTCTCAGTTTTTTTTTTAGTTTTTTTTATACTGTTTTTAAATACTTTCAAATGCTCTTTTAAATGTTTTCAAAGAATTTATCAACAAAAAATAAGAATTTCATTCTTTCATTCTGTCGATCGACACGAGACAGAGACAGTAAAAATGCTAAGTTGTATTCATAGATGGCGCGAGGAATAAGATAGAACATTCGTTTTATTGCTAGATAGATTTTTAAAAAGTGCTAAGTTGTATTCATAGATGGCGCTTCGATTTATTGCTTTAAGATTCGATTTATTGCTTTTTCATCTCATTATCTTGAAACCAAAATTTTGGAAAGTTTCACTTCTACCACGTGTGAATTGCACACATATTCTTTTTTTTTCTTACATAGTGTAGCTACCTCATGCAAACTGGATGCCGCATCAAGTTAAACTGAAAACTTGGCAAGTATACTTGATCGTGTATGGCCAGCTTAATGCCAATCGCATTTGGCAAAGAACTCTTTGGTACTAGCGGAAGAGTATAAGCGGGTACCAAAGAGTACTAGTTAGTACAAAAGAGTAACTACAATACAATACAAAAAGTAAATGATCTAATGCTATTGTCTCGGCCGTTCCTTTGTATCCTCAGCCCCTTTTACTTCCAAACCAATTGTTTTCATTGTATCATCCAGTGCATAGAGAAGTTGGAAGTAATCACAGTACGAGTATAATCGAATCAGCAATTCGGCAGACTAAATTGACAAACAAAGTGTTGCCTTCTTTTAACAAAAATATGTCAGTGTTTCGATACCGACGCTCGATTGGATCCCCCCAAAAACTGCGAAAAACGTTTTTCCTTGGCGCGGGCGTGCAGACAAAAACCATGTCGAAACCCACTATGTTGTTAAGATACGGTTGTGGTATTTAATTCGATTAAAATATATTAAAAAAGTTTATTTTGTTAATAAAATAAGATAATCACTTTTTGCAATTTTAGTCTGAATCAGTCATGAAGTAGATAAAGGCTCAACATAAACTTTATTTTAAATTTTGTGACAAACTTTACTAGCCGGAAAGAATTGTAAAAAGCAAGTAAAACCGTAACTATTTAGTATTTTAATAAAAGTACAGTTTATGGATATTTTCTAAGAATCTCGATTCATTCAAGACAAGTACAAATAATACCTAAGGGCTTGAAAGTTTTCCTGACTAGAACTACGATTCCGATGAAATGTAACCGGCAAAGTTTTGAAACTGAAGAACTTTGTATTCTAGACTTCAATAGATAAAGCATCTTGGATTTCTAAGATACTGTTTGAAGGTAGTGAGTTGAAACTTACTTCATCAAAACTTCAGGATCTCAAATGTGGAAGCAATTTAAGTGGATAAATACTTTTTGTATTATGTTAGTGCTTTTGATATTTTATATAACAAAAAGAAATACAATCTTATAATATACCCAGCCAGTGAAAATAGAGGTCAAAATATAATTTTTATTACTTCGTCTGTCTAGATACATCAAAATACGAAGATCTCGAAAACAATTACTGAAACCAATAATATGGTAGATTTATATCAAATATTCAACATTTTTACCGATTTGTTATTTGTATAGTTAGATACAATTTTCCTGCTCCGAAAATTGCTACACTAGTTTCTATTTAGCATTACCTATCAGTATTATGATTACAACCAATAAGACTCAAGGCAAACCTTTCAAATTAAAAGGTTTTGACATCTGCGTTTACTATATTTATTATACCTTGAATTCAGACACATCGTATCCCGATGCCCGTAAAGGACCAACGACTTACCCTTCATTAAATTAAAGTAGCCCAATCTCATTACTGCGTAACATATCGTCGAGTGACAAAATCATCATAGGAAACATTTTATATAACTTTTTTGAATATGAATTTATATAATACTTTTATAAATTTTGAATAACAGTATCATTTACAATACAGATACCTCAATCATCATTACATCAGATATATCAATCATCATTCATATTATTTTCTTATTTCATACATTAAACTAGTTAAGTGGTTTTAGAGTAGTACGTAATAGTCCGATCATGTGGTAATTTTACCTGAAAAGTTTTCCGGAAGTTTTCAAAATTGGTATCTTTATAGAATTTGATGTGTTCTTTCCGAATTTCAACTTTGCGACCTCGTATCTTCGCCGCTTGTGCCGAAATATTGAAAAAATGGAGTCTAATAGCAGTTTGCGACAATTTCTCCATTCCAATTATTTTACAAGAAAACATAATAGAAACACATTAAACTTGAGAGAATTCCCTACAATTTATGACCAACAAATATTTTGTAAAATCAATAATTGACTTAATGCTAAGAGCATTCTCTACCGTTATCTGAGGGCAGCGGGAGAACAAAGGAAACTTCCTTTAACTAACAATCTCTTTGTTTCTTCCAGCATCATCCCAATTTCCTCCGGGGTTCAATCTGCCAGCAATCACTCGTGTCGACCGGAACTGGGTGGCGATGCCCTCGGATGCTATCGGGTCCATCGTCACCAAGGTTCGCACGGATCGGGGCAATCAAAACGTGACCTTTGGTCTAGAGACCACTGGGCCACCTGCCCCCTTCGCCATCAATCCCAGGACTGGCGTCGTCACAGTTAACGACACGCTTCTGGATAAGGTAATCTTTTGTTCGATCTATATTTATTTTTATCATATTTCACAGCCATTTCTAAAAATATAATATTATATACTTAAGAGATTCAGCAGTAACTATTGGTCACAAAAAATACTATTTTTAACATTCGCTTCTTCTTCTTCATCGACATCGTCATCATCATCGATGGGCAAGAAATGTATTGTAATGTTTATAATATGGAATTGTTTAGGTTTCTGTTAGATCATCTAGGGTTAAGAGTCCACTATAGTGTCCACTAACGTCAGTATAATATAATGTCGTATTTATAAATAATAAAATAAAGTAATCAATTTTAGTACATATATTGTATTTAGTACGTGAAATAATTTTTGCACTTAAATTTGTATTTATTTATTTTCAGGAAAACCGTTCATACTCACTATGGGTGACGGTGTCCAGTGGCAATACAATACCTCAACGAACAGAAGTTTTGGCGACGATTACGGATAATTTAGGTCAAAAGCCGAATCTACCGCATCCCCCCCAGCTTCCCTTTCCTGCCCTCCCACCGTATTCCGATCTATCTCAACACACTCAGTTTACTCGACCTCCCCATAGTACCACAAAATTTGTCGAAACATTTCTCGAAGAGACCACCCTAGCTGAGACTACTCCCATAACAACCCTTAGCCCTCCAAAAAGACCTGACGATGTTCCCGAACAGAAGGAATCCATTGAAAACGGAGAACAGAAAGGCAATAGCTCCAAAACCGTTGAAGAAACACCAATCAATGACGTTCCGCTAACAGTTATACCCCTCATAGCAATCGGCGCGTTAGTCGTCATTGTTGCTGGAGTTTTTATTTATCTTTGGAAAAAGAACACAGAAAAACCGGGCAGCAAAAAAGATGACATGGTGAGTCCGAAGTTACGTAGTTATTTCCAGGAAACAATTCACAATCTCCATCATATTTATCGTATCTTAAAACTCATTTCATAGCTCACGTAACATCTTGAATATCACGATATTTAAATGTTAGTCTTCAATCATGGCCATAGGAATTGCTGATCCATGAATCATTGCAAATCACAGCTTCGTACCATTCATTATAAACCAATCGTTGTTCGCAGAACAAAGAATCAAGTGGTATCGTGCTACAAGACGCGAGACTGAACTTGTGGGATCGCCCACTCGCTTACTCAAACCGATATGAATCCTGGGACAACGGCCATTTGCAGGTCAGTTGTTGACCTTGAGTTGAAATTTCTGTTTTTACTTTAAATTTCATGCTTAGGGATGTTTGAAATCGACACAAGCTGCCGGGCTATCAGCGCTTCGTTTTTTCTTTATTTTCAATTTTCCATTATTGACTTTATACTCGTAATAATAATAATATCTCTATTCAACTGTTACGTACTAAGTACATTCCCTTTTTTGGTATACTTAGTTTATAGATTCAGTTCGCTTTCGTAAAATTTTTCTTGATATAAGAAACAGTAAATAGAGTAAACATTGTTTTGGAAATAAAACAAAAATATTTTATTTCTGTGCTCTTGACAACCTAAAATATAAATTGAGATCGAAAGAACTCACTTGCCTTTCGCCTTTATAATTGTAAAAATTATTTAAAAAAAGTTCACTTTACCCAATTTCCTGAAATTGTACGACAGAAATAAAGGAGATTGTATTTAAAAGGCCATCTCACATTTCGTGGCAGGCTTACTGGTTTTACCAAGGTTATAGTACCGGCTACGGTTTAATTAACGAAGTGTAACATAAGAATGAGCGGGTTAATCCTCCTCGACTTTCCCTGGCCCATTTTTTTGGCAGGTTATAAAAATGTTGACTTTAATTAATTTACACGCATTCATTCGGTAAATTACTGATGAGTACGTAGAATTTTCCCGTGCCCCGTAATTACACAGAAACATGACCAACTTGGAACCCTGCCCCACGAACAGGTTTCTCTCAAAACGTAATTAGCAAGTTAAACAAGATGCTAAATTAAGTTAAAGTTACTCGTATATACCACTAGAGGCGCTGTCATCAATGTACATAAAGATACCGACCAAATTTTTAGAATAACCTTCAAGGTGTTTTACTCCTTCAAAAAAATGACGCATTCAATCTTTAAATAAATAATTGACACCTTATTTACTAGCCAAGTAACATAAATAAATACCGACATTAGCATTTTCCTTAACAAAAATTCTAAGAGGTAAATATTTTATTTTATAGGGTAAATAGTTATTTTTGCTCGACATTTTGTACACGTTAATGATAAAAAAGATACAAAGGTACAAAGGTGCTAAGTAGTGATAGCCTAGCGGTTAGAATTAGAACGTCGCGTCGGTCTCCCGAACGAATTTTCAAATTTTATGTGCTTATTAGAAGTTAATTATCACTTGCGTCGGTGAAAGAAAACATCGTGAGGAAACCTGCACACCGTAGAGTTCTCCATAAATTTCTCAAAGGTGTGTGAAGTCTACCAATTCGCTTGGCTAACGTGGTAGACTATGGCCTATACCCCTTACGTTGTGAGAGGATACCCAGCAGTGGGACAATTATGGGTTGTTGCTGGTGCTTTTTTAACTTTTCTAAGGTGCCTTTATTCCAGAAGTGCTTAAATAGAGGTGACAACTTTCCAACATTGTGTTATCTTTGCTTACTCGATTGTCATTGACAAAAATTCGATGAAAAAACGTTTCACAATAAGAATCCCTATTTGTTACGAGGAAAATTATATTTGTCGGCAAAAACATCAAATATCTATAATATCACATTTCATTTTTTCGGGCCTAGCTTCTTATATTTTACGCGTTATGGAACACTTTTCCCTCTGGAAGGCTACGAAATGTGATATCAGCACAGCACATTGTTTGCCATTATTTTCAACAAAAGACGGGCGCGACCTCAATACCTTTTCTTTCGTGAATATTCTAGGTACATTTAATATCATGCGTTGTACTTTGATAAGTTAATAGTTAGATTTTCTGGGTATCTATATCGCTGCAAGATTTAATTAAATAAATTTATAGAACTGCACAGTAAAAGTTGCAAATTTTAATCATAACCGTGACCGTTTGGAAAGTTGTATAATACTCTGCGAACAGTAGAGTGAATATAATCTATACCTACGTATATTCAGTAGCAGAGTAGTGAGTGTCATTCGACTTTTATTAACGATTGCTAAATTGTTGAGCGTTTATCATCAGTTGCCAATTATACGAGTAGTTTGACTTGTAACGTTTAAAATTTTGAACGAAAATATATTGAAATTCAGCGTTTAAAATAACAGGATATAATTTCTGCCCAAAGTAATAAGTTTCATTGCCCGGGGCTTATTGGTTGTTGATGAGTTATTATTGAGTTATTTACGGAGATCTTAAAGTAAATTTTCATTTCTACATAATTTATTATTATATTAATATCTACAACAAAGGAGAATGCCCATAGCCAGTACCTACTCTTAAAAAAATAATTGTGTCACAATGATTTTTGGACAAAAAATTTAGTTAAAATATTTCAAGTATTTTACCTTATTTCCTAAAAAATCCTTATTGGGAATAATTTTCTGAAATTAATAAGTAACTTTACTTCCGTTTTACAAAAGAAAACCATTGGGCCATTTATGTTTGGATAAGGGCCAATCAGGAATCTTTTAAGATCCTTCGGGCCAATAGGCACAAACAAACTATTAGATGACGTAAGGAGACTGTCAAATGAATTAGAAAATTATTATAATCAGCCAGGACTGTAATAGTGTTCTGTGATTATAATACATTACAAACTGCATGGTGTTTGGGGACTGTCAAATGAATTTGAAATTTAAAAGATCGACATTACATACGCAATCGACTTTAATACGCCTGCATAGAGTCCATATTACTGTGAGTTTACTATAACCTAAATACCATATAATTTTGTTTAAAATCTCGTATTTCCTACTATTCACATTGACTAAAGTTAGTATGTGTAATTTATTAAGATAACATAATCAAATAAAGGTATTTTTATCAAGACACAAAAATGTTAAAGTCAGTACATTTCTCCATACTAAATGGGCATTCTCCTTTACCGTAGAAATGTTATTTGGGTGTGTTTGTATTGGGGCGGTTTATAATACTGACCCCAATCCAATAGCAACATACTAGGGTATCGATGTGATAGAAGCCAACTTTTCCGAAACCAACTTTTGAGATACTCGATTTTTTTTAATGGACAGTTGCTGTTGGCCCTACAACCGTTACAGCTTCACGCGAACAGACAGAGCTATTACGTTACCATACGTGTTAGATGATTATTAGGGTAACGGAGTCTCCCCTTGTGAGAGCGCTGATCTTGCTCAACGGCTTAGTGGCTTGGGATCGTCAGTTAGATGTCTTCTGTACACCTGTTGCTGCATTTCGCAGAACAGCAGGAGAGTATCTTGAAACGCTTGGCAAGCGAATTGGGTGAACTAATCTGTAATGTTTGCTAAGCCTAAAAATTATATAATAAATCAATAAATAAATCAATAAATCAATAAATAAATAAATTATGACCAGCGTTTAAGAAACAGGCAGTTAATTCCTGATCGATGTTCGTTCCTGTTTGTGCCAAAATGCGGTGTCCACTTTCATGTTCTATCAGATTTTTAGGGTTCCGAAGAAAAATCAGAACTCTTATAGTTTCGTCATGTCCGTTCGTCTGTCCGAAGCATAGCGCCTAGACCCTTAGTGCTAGAAATCTGTAATTTGGTATGAATATATAATATTATACACATTTATTAAAACTCCAAAATCGCAGAATAAATTATTAAAATACATATTATATGGACTAGTAGATGGACTAGTGAAAAAATTCACAAAAATAGGTTATAAGATGAGTTTACAAGAAAAACTAACTAGGTTAGCTTAATAGACCAGGGTAGAAGCCTTTAAAAATAATGAAAAGTGAAAAAAAATTATAATAGAATTAAACCTATTGCAAAAGGAAGAGAATATAACAAAAAATAAAGGAAAAATAATTTACGGGCGATCTGAGGTCGGGAAGTGGGGGGGAGGGGGGGTTTAAGGGTAAAAAACGGTTTATCTCAATTTCCAGCAAAACTATAAGTCCTATGGAAAAAAGTTAAATGGCAAAGTTATAGGTAATAAAAAGGTCTACAATTTTTGTATTTACACTTTTTTCACATAACCTCAAAATTTATGTGAAAAATTCAAAAAACCAAGTTTTTGGTTTTTTATTTTTATCTTTTACAAAATTTTTTTTTTTTAACGAAATTTTGTGGAAACTTACCTTTCTATGTCCCAAACATACTGTAATTTTTTTAATTTTAAAATATTTATTTTTTCACCTTATTTT
>OZ010688.1:14958889-15006411 GCA_963932265.1 Thymelicus lineola
TTACGGTACTTAAAGTTAATTTTCATTTTTATATCAATATCTACAACAAGTACAAGTGTTATTTGGTTGTTTGTATTGAAGCAGTATAGAATACTGACTCCATTCCAATACCAACATACTAGGGTGTCATAAGAAGTGACAGAAGCCAACTTTTCTGAAATCAACTTTTGAGATAGGTACCTACTCGATTTATTGTTTTTTTAATGGTCAGTTGCTGTTGGCCCTAGCAATCTTTACAGCTTCACGCAAACAGATTGGCAGAGCTATTAATTTAACATACGTGTTAGATGATTATGATCGATGTTCATTCCTGTTTGTGCCAAAATATTGTGTCTACTTTCTCATTCTATTTGATTTTTAGGGTTCCGAAGAAAAATCAGAACTTATAGTTTCGTCATGTCCGTCCGTCTATCCGAAGCATAGCGCTTAGTGCTAGAAATTATAATAGTTATTTATAAATGTTACACATATTTATTAAAACTCCAAAATCACAGAATAAAATATTAAAATACACATATGGACTAGTAGATGGACTAGTGAAAAAATTCACAAAAATAGGTTATAAGATGAGTTCACAAGGAAAACTACCATACGAGTAGTTAGGTTAGCTTTAATAGTGAATGAGTAATAGTCGATAAACTTACTCCTTCGGAACCCTACATTGCGCGTGGTTTGACACGCATTTGGCCGGTTTTCAGTTTTTATCTTAGTTTTCAAGTCTGACACTGGTTTTAAAACCATCACTGCTACATTACTGTAATGGTTTATTATTTGAAAAATATTGATAATTTGATAAGTATAATTTATAATTTAAAGTATTGGTGAAATAATATATGTTCAAAAACGAAGCAGATATGCGTTGAAACACAATTAACAGACTACACAAGACAAAAAGCTGACTTTCAACTAACCTAGCTCAACAACTTAGAAGTATTCTGATTACGAATATGTAAATGTTATGGCAAGATACTCCCTTAAAAATGACGGTACTTAGATATCACCGAGCTCGTAATTTTCAGATCGTTAGCTAAAAAGGCCGCCTTCTTTCTTACTACGTTAAGAAAATAAAAGCGTCCCAGTTTTATTACCAAAGTGGTTTTTATGCCTACATTACATACATTAATATGATCTTTTGTATGCAGTGAATTTAAGATAATTTAAGGGCATGAAATATACTTAATTTTGTCGACAAAAATACCCATATATGGAGGTCCTTTTGAAATGGCCGCCATCTTTTTTTATAATGCCAATTTTTTTATAATGTTAGACGACTCTACCGAAAGACTTCGATTTCTCTGGAATTAAATGTCCCTTAGATGTGAAAAATCTATTAGTTGAAATTATTGCTATTATTATTTTTCCATGGGGTTCGCCTGGATAGCTACCACCCTTAAGCATGAGTCAGCCGCCAAACGACTCGTCGTGTTCCGGCTGGGGGCTTGAGAGCCAGTTCTTTCTTTAGTTTTTTTACCTCTTGATCCCTTTGGTGTTGCTGATGTCCATGGGCGACGATAGCCACTTAGCATCAGGTGGATCGTCAGCTTGTTTGCCGGCTATGTCATGTAACACATCATATTGTGCCCCACTATGTGTATAAGAGTGTTGATATGTATTTACATTTATCCGACAAACTACACTAAACTTCGTTTTGATAAATCTGTACTCTACTGTCCTTACACTATGTTGATGGCAAGCATATGAGAAAACATTCTGATTCAGGTATAATATCGCCATGTGATCTATAATAAGTGAGTGTTGATTATTTATAGATTGATTTTTTCTTGATGACAGCTATCTGAAGAAACATCAATCACCAAGGAGGAGCCACAAGACGAATGGGAGTTCCCTCGACACCGGCTAAGGATCTTCAACATCGTGGGTGAAGGTGCCTTCGGACAGGTGTGGAGGGCGCAGGCCATCGATATAGATGGTATGTTGAAATTTAATAGCTATAACTATCTATATCTATAGGTATACTACATTTTTTCAAACGAGACTTATTAAACGGTTTTATTTAGCATGCCCTGTTTGTTTGGGTCAAATTTTGCAAGCTGAATTAAAACTACTTCCTTTCGTTTTTTTTTTAAAGAGAAAATCATTTCCATGAAATTTTCTCTTTTTGTATTATATTTTCTATCGTGTTCACTCAGATCAATTGATTGAGCGTCTTCGAGACTGTTTTAGTTAAGCCTGAATTAGAGCCACTTATATCGATGAAATAATTTATTTTGAGCTCTGGCTGGTATCATGTTAATCTTAATGTTAATTAATTATTAATTGTGTTTTTAGTGCTTCACGCCTGTTAATATTCCTTAAACATTATTGTAGAATTGTATGTTGTATGTTGGTAGGCGAGAATTAAGACGATACATAAATAGAATATAATAGATGGGTACTTGAGAATTAATGAAATCCATACTTATAAGGTGTATGAAGATATGGATTTAATATGAGGTAATAATAAGTTTGTTACCAGTGAGATAGAGAGAGAAAAATATTATTTCGCTATCATCTCTTTAACTAGCGTCACTGGCGATTAAATTGATCTCTTTACCTTAATCACATGTCATTCCATTTATTTTACTGAACTGAATATTAATTACAATCGTCAAATTCATCAGGTAAAAAAGGAGAACAGACGGTTGCAGTGAAAACCCTGAAAGAAAATGCGTCTGAGAAAGAGAAAACGGACCTGCTGCAAGAACTGATTGTGATGAAGAACTTGGGAACCCATCCGAATGTTGTCAGGCTCATTGGATGCTGTACAGAGAAGGTATTGAATTTCTACTAATATTATTAACCGACTTCAAAAAAAGGAGGAGGTTCTCAATGCGACTGTATTTTTTTATGTTTGTTACCTCGGATCTTTGGACTGGACTGATATTGATCTGATTCTTTTTTTAATCGAAAGCTAGTGCTTGTCGTGTAGTCCCACATAAATTTGAGCGAGATCTGACAATGGCATCCATGTCAAAAGCATATAAGTCTTAAACTTGCATTAAGTATGTGTATTCGATGATTCTTTTTTATTGGATGTACTTCATTTGAAGTCGGTTATTTTTTTGTTAAAATTTTAGATTATAAATGTGAGTTTTTATGAAAGTTTGTTGCTCTTTCACGCAAAAACTACGGAATGGATTTTGAATTTGATTTTTCATGTAAATGATCTAGAATAATACATAAGTAAGTTAATTATTATTCGGTAAAACTCCCAACTAATTTTAAAGATACCAAATTTTTAAGGAATCTTAGATACATGTACCTACTGATTTTTTTACATTTAGTTCAAAGTATTACTATGTTAGAAATTAGTACATAGGTATAATGTTAGATCAATCTGTATTCTAATTAACTGATCAATTATTCTGTAGTCTAATCTACATACGCAGAGGTTGATTTATCGGACTTACTAGTAGTTTATAACTTCGAGTCTTTAAAACAATGAAGTTAAAAGACCCATTAGTCTATCTCGAAGACAGCTACCGGAGTCTATAATTAACGGAGTCCGCCGCCCTGCAGTTTGATGAACTTGGCAGACAACACCACGTACTTCTATTTACATAGTGTCATTTACCTCTCTCTTCTTAATAATGACAACATAATATATCGTAAATCCTAAATCCACAGTGAACCAAAAATTATGAAACTTTGTACAGACATGCTTTAACTGGAGAGCACTAAGATTTTTTAACCGACTTCAAACAAGTAGGAGGTATTCAATTCGACTGTATTTTATGTCTGTTACCTCAGAACTTTCGACTGGGTAAACCGATTTTGATGATTCCTTTTTAATCCAAAGCTGGTGCTTGTCATGTGGTTCCACTTTTTGAGTGAGATCTGACGTGTAGTTTTTGAGTTATCTATACTAATAATAAAGAGGAAACATTTGATTGTTTGCATTGAATAATGCGCTCCGAAACTACTGAACCGATTTGAAAAATTCTTACACTGTTGGAAAGCTACACTATCTCCGAGTAACATAGGCTATATTATATTTTCAAAAAAATTAGGGATCCTTAATAAAACTCCAATAATGTAACCCAAAGTGTAAAAAATAAAGAAAACCGAAGCAAAGCGAGGGCGGTTACTCGTCCCTAATAAAATTTTAAAGTCGGTTATTTTTTTGTCAAGAATTATTTTAAGGTCGCCTTTTGTATACCGTACCTTGTTTTATTGCTATGTATTTGTTTCTGGTGTACAAATAAAGAGTATTTGTATTTGTATTTTGTATTTGTATTTTTAATTCATTACACTAAGGGGTAATACATGAGGTAAAAGGTATAACTGTTTTTTATTCCCGTCGCAAAAAGAGTTGTTTTATAAATTTGACATGTCTGTGTGTCTGTGTCATCGTAGATCCTAAACGAATGAACCGATTATATGCTGTTTTTTTGTTTGATAGATGACGTAATCGAGATAGTTTTTAACAATCTTTAGTGTAAATATACTGTCGGGGAGTTTTAAAGTTTTATATACTCGTAGTTAGTTCACTTGTAACCCGAAATTTCCCCTTATTTGATTAACAAAATAGGCAACGATGATGTATTTGGTATTGCTGGTGACCACTAACCATACTATCCCATACCTGTTATCTGTAGTAACTGTTGGAATAAATTATTTATTTCTATCTTTATTCTTTTCTGTCTTTCTTTCTTTCTTTCTTTCTTTAACGCTCAAATGGTTCGTCTACTCATTTGTCTATAATTAATTAGTGTTAAGCAATTTATAACTTCATTCTTACCTTGTTTATAGGAACCAACGCTGGTCATAATGGAGTTCGTGAGTTTAGGGAAGCTGCAACAGTACCTGAGAGACTCCAGAGCTGAGAGACACTACGGCAACACCCACGGCGGGAGCCAGTTCCTCACCTCCCGAGACCTCACGCACTTCGCCTTCCAAGTGGCGAGGGGCATGGACTTCTTGAGCGCGAAAGGGGTATTATTATATTTTTAGTTATACGTAATGATTTATAACTGCACTGGCAGTGTCCCGCGGTTTCACCCGCATTAATTTGTGGAAAAAACTAACTACTATGATGTTATATAACTTAAAGCCTTCCACGATAAATGGACTATCAAACACAAAAAGAATTTTTCAGTTTGAACCCGCAGTTCCTGAGATTAGCGCGTTCAACCAAACAAACAAACTCTTCAGCTTTATAATATTTACAATTTGCATGAGGTTGTCAATTGTTAATTAACAAATTATCAAACTTGTAATGAATATATTTTAATGAGAATATTAATTACTTGCGGTATTTTAATCAATTGCAGTAAACAAAGATTTAAAATGTGTGTTGTGTGCAGTCCCTCAGTGTACTAATAAATCAATAAAACTCCGAACTAGATTCTAATAAAATACGGAAGATTGTATAAGATTTGATATCTTTTCTACTAAAATCTGTTTTTTATGTGGGTCGAAATACAGCAAAATGTACTAAAACAATAAAATCGTTATGGTAAATCAAAGCTGAATACGGTAGATCTACCGTAATTATATGGTGTTTTGGTCATCAGTAGTAGTGCTGTTAGAGGATATTTTAATTTCGTATTTATGTTGTCCATGCCTCAGGAATCCCGCGGGGGTTTGAGTTGATTTATAGTATCGGAAAGTCATTAATAAGCGGTCATCCACTTCCTTATTGGCTAGCAACTTGTCGTAATACCATTGTTTGTTATAATTTCGTAGCATTTCTGCTTGTTTGTCATATCCCTGGGTTTTGTACCAAACAATTGAATACCGAGGCGGTATTACCGACTGTACTCCGTGGTGAAGACTGAAGTTTTTATTAGCGTTAGCTATCACCCACCTAGATGAAATAGATATAAATAGAAAATATTTCTGTGGACTTACGAATTCTTAATATTGTAAACGCATTTTTTTCATTATGTTATTTAAAGGCGAAAAACATTAGCTATTCCTCGAAATTTCTGTAGTTTAAGAGCATTTTTGATAAGTAAACGTTCTTTACATTTCTGAGAAAAGCTTCTATTTGAAGTGAAAATGATTCATTTCAATAGCTGTATAAACAAAAAAGAAGTATTCTCATTTAGTTACTGCAGAACTTACTTTTAACTCGGTAGTGGCGAAAGTAGAGATTTTATCTTATAACTTCGTTCATTCTTATTAAGTAAGTACTATTTGAAGTTTCTTCTTCTCGGTTTTGTTTTAAATCTCTTACTTCGCTAATATTCTTCAACTACTAATTGAGCCTTTCTCTAAAAATATAATAAACGCTGTGTTTTGCCGTGCGTAAATTAATATTTTATGTAAATCAAATTAGTTCGCGGTGTACAATAAAATAATATAAACCTTTTATCTTTTACACTGTGTAAATTACATTTACGTATTATAATTAAATTTATTTACGGCTAACAATAAAAAGTGTTAATGTTTTAAGATCAAAAAATTCGAATTATATTTACGTGCGAAGAAAATTAAGCAACTGTGCTAGTTTGATATAATCATCTCTACAAAATGGTTTTACTTTATTTCGTCACAGAATATACCTATCTACTTGCCCACGCATTTTATATTTTTACATTGATAGGCATTTATCTATTAGGGTTTCTTAACAATTTATTCGTACTCACGAGTCATGCAACTGGAACCAAACACTTACATTAAATCATGTGACAAATATTAATAAAAAATGGTTAAATCACGACGTACTACCTATAATATAATTTTCCGTCTAGCCCCCTTTCACAACGCGCGATAAGGAACTTCGTTCCAAAAAACTCAGAAACCCCAACCATTTGGACAGTTTAGATTATTTCCCACTTTTTTTGGATGGCAGCCCTACGTACATATACATGTACCTACATACCTACTGGTTTAGGAAGAATATAGCGGATATGTATGAGAGCCTTATTTATTTACAGATCATCCACCGGGACTTAGCGGCTAGGAACGTTCTCATCACAGATGAGAGAACGTGCAAAGTGGCCGACTTCGGATTCGCGCGCGATGTCGGCGGCACGCACGTTTACGAGAGGAAAAGTGATGGCAGACTACCTATTAGGTGAGATTTTTATATGACGATCTAGTAATTGCCTTCGCTTTGCTTCGGGTCTGGTATAGATTCCTAATTTTTTTAAACAAAATATTATTACCCATGTTACTCAAAAATAATAGAGAATTCTATTAGTGAATTAATTTTTGAAATTGGTCCAGTAGTTTTTGAGTTTGGTCCATTATAAACAGACAGACAAACAAAAAATCAAAACTTTCCTTCAGTGGCGACACGGCGCACACACGTCACGCGTTGACGTCTCGCCGACCTGAATCACGCTATCGAAGTTTTTTGAAACACTGGCAAATATCCAAACGCTCTGACAACATCAGCCAAGGCTCGGTCGCCTCCGAGGCAACACACTTCACTTAGCGGGAGATCTGCCTTTGCCAAACTTCTTTATAATATTAGTATAGATGTGCAAAATATGTACATTTATTTGTATTGTATTTGTATTTGCAGATGGATGGCACCAGAGTCACTCTACGACGACATATTCAGCGTGAAGTCTGACATCTGGAGTTTCGGCGTGCTGCTGTGGGAGATAGTGACGCTCGGCTCCACGCCGTACCCCGGGCTCTCGGCCGGTGACGTCATGAGGAAGGTTTGTACAGTGAGCAAAATAATTAGGTATACAAGGCATAAAACCTTCTGTAATATTTATTATTACATGGTGTTTGTGTTATTATCAATGCTAAATGCTATCTATAAGGTAAGGTATGAGAGACAGACCTAGGCGGACGTTTCCAGACCAAATCAGGGACGTCTTGAAAAAAGGCCAGGTCAAGAGTACCCTAAACCGAAGAGCATGGATGAAGGGAATAATGAAAGTGGACGAAGCGAAACAAGTATGTAAGGATCGTAGCAAGTGGAAAGAAGTGGTCTCTGCCTACCCCTAAGGGAAAGAGGCGTGATTAGATATATGTATGTATGATTTAACTTTACTAATAACGTAAACAATATGCAATATTAAACATTACAGAAGGTTCTAGAATCAAGCCCTACCTATCTCTTTTGCATTGTGTGCCAATGATAATTACTTCACCGTCGTAACCCGCTTTGCCCACAGGGCAATAGAGAAAGAAAACTATCTCCACACAAATGACGTCAATCCATCGCAGACGTAAATCCATACCTTACTAGCCAAAGCGTAAACGTAGCCCAGACATTTTTCGCCAAATTGGCTTGCAGTTCGACAGAAATGGAAATGTGGAACATGTACACTCTTTTGTTAGAATTAAATAAAAAAGAAGAGGAAGGAAAAGAAGGACACGCACAACGATATAAAAAATAAACACACACAAATAAGCAAACAAACACACATTAATTTAGCATGAAATCCTCTTGATCAGCTAAAAGTTATCTTAAGCTTAATCTTGGTAAGTGTTTTATTAACGGTTTTAAAACCATAATTAATTTCTAGGTCCGCGAAGGTCATCGCTTGGAAAAACCTGAGCATTGTCGACGCGAGTTGTACAATATAATGTACTACTGCTGGGAGGCCGAACCGACCTCACGACCCGACTTCAAGGAAGTTGTCGCCATGCTGGAAAGGTTGTTGTGCACGGAAATGGACTATATAGAGTTGGAACGATTTCCAGATCATTCGTATTATAATTTGCAACAGTTAGAAGGAGAGAAGGTATAGGATGTAAATAATTTTTAGGTTTACTGCCGTCCGTTTGTATTAGATGCCTGGTTTACATTGCAAGTTACTTGAAGCTTAAACAATTTGCCATTTTCATACAAAATACAGGCAAAAGACGTTCTCAGTTCTGATCCTAGGTACCATCCATTCCTCTTAATATTCAAAGTAATGTACATTATTAAAACTCATTATCACTTAAATCGAAGGTAACATCATAACACACTTTGTGTTCTCCATAACCTTCAAAAGCTATGTTAAGTCTGCCAATCTACTAATCACTTGGCCAGTATGGTGGACTATGACTTATGACAGTCATTAGGGTGGGCATAATGATATTTTTATTAATTTAATGTTATTATTATCTAGTTCTATCAACAAAATTAATCTAGGTATTTTAAAAACCTAAAGGCACCTTAATCAATAAATGCAAACAACGTATGTGTATAAAATAATACTACCAAAAACATTTCATGTAAGTAAAGTAGAGCACCAAGATTCACAAGCTCCTGTAACGCTTTCCAAGCTTAAGTTACAGTTTCACTTACGTTATCTTCTTTAGAAACAACAATAGGAAATTCAAGGCTCGCTAAACCTAATGCTAATTAAAGGTCTTACGGTGCGGTGTATTAAGGAAGGAATATCTATAGACTGTTCAAGGAGACTAGTCGTCCTTTGTGAATCAATTACTGCCACGCGCGTGATCTACCGCGACGCAAACTATTATTAATTTCTCATTCAGATCACGCTAAAATCTATTTTATTTTACTAATATTATTACTTCTTAGTATTTAATGGTAATGATAAATAGTTAATAGTATCAGGTGTTACTTTGCGGAAATCCATTGTTATTAAGTGAACATCGTTCACTTTGCGACTGACCACCGTAGAGTTACCTTATCCAGGCGGTCTATTATGAACTCTTTATTCCAGCCAAGTTCCAGCGTAAACGTCAAATTCGTGTTTCGAAAGCGGTCACGTGACACTTTTTAGCCAATCATACGTCGTTTAAAGCCCGAGAAATGAATTGCCTGGAACATGGATGGCTTTATAAAAGTTCATAATAGGCCTGCTGATGATGCTCCGTTTGGGGGCAAAACATGTGTTGGTGCTGGAATGTATGTTGGTATATACTTTTAATTATTGTAGTGCATGTTTCCGTTGTGGGAGGGAGAGAGGTGCCGCGCATGTCTTAAAATATAACCAGCGTACATTTTAACCGCGAATTGTTGCAAAGTAGACTAATAATGACTTAAAAATACCAAATGATGTATTGTTGTAAATGGTATACAAAATACATGTAATATTATTTGTCCATGACTATTGCTTTCTGTTTGGGCTTTGTAAACCAGGCATAGATGAGTTGTATTTAAAAAAACAACAAGCTTAAGGTGACTTGTTAATATTAAAAACTAATCTAGTTATAGTATTTGTATTATAAATATTTAATTATTAAGACTCTTTCGTGACTAGTTGTTTCAAATAAACACAAAAACAGTAATGGAAAAGAATGAAATGAATTTGATTTAGAATTTTAATTTAGATTCTTTTCAAAACGGTATTTTCTTCCAAATATTCATTCATTATCTATTCTAAAATTGTTCGTAAGTTTCTTTTGTTATGTTAAACAATAAAATAAAAGGAAAAAACTTACAGCGTAATTGTATGTCACCAAAGAATTGTGTTTATAATGAACAATGACTTGTTTCGTAGAAATTTCAGGTATTATTTAAATTTAATATTCATTTTGAGCTAAGGGCAAGTACCGAACGTATGTAACGGTCTTCTCATACGAATCAATCAAAATAATCATCTAATCATCATCTAAAATATCTCTTAACAGTAAGTCAAATAATTTAATGGAAAGGGATTTCAGCGAATAACACCACCTCAAAAGTGTAATTTTGCTGTTACTTCGCATATGTTTATCGGCATATGAATGTAGAAAGCACATGATTAAGCACTCGATTGAAAATACTTAGTACAGAGAAAATATAACGCACAACACAACAACACATAATAACAATACAACAAGAAAATATAAACTGAAATCTCAACCATAAAATTGAGTGCACTCACTGAATATGTAAGACTCGGTACAGGGTTAAAATTCGACAAGTACACAACCGAATAACTGCAATTATATAATGTTTTATGATTATGTTGCCCTAGCCCAAAAACAATGAAACAACTTTGTTCTATTCATGGGTATTTGGATATACCTTTAATGATTATGTGATGAATGTATCCCGTCAATTATTAACCTCGTATTAAAATAGGTTTTTACTGCCTATGTACATCACATTTTGTCGTACAATTTCTATCAAACATGAGATTATTATGTTTATGCAAAGATGTAATTTTTGGTATTTTACGGTCACTTAGTTGCTAGTCCTTAGAATATTTTAATGATTATTTGTAACATTAATCTTAATTTAAAATTAATGAAAAATGACACTGTATTTTTGTACAATGTTTTCATTGTTTCCAAAAATCACAAAAATGGAATTCGTAACCTTATTCGTTTACAGAAGCACTTTTCGTAATAAAATTCTGTTTTGTTAAAAAAATATTTGTTTTATTAATCGCCCCTTATCTATTTTATATTATCTATTAAACCCTATCTTACACCCTAACATTAAAATGATATCTGGGTCGAAGGTAACGAGCTCTCAAAATTGGGCGCTTTCGATGAGCGACCCTAGAAAATTACATTTACGCCCCAACTCAGAGTCACTTAATGGTCATTAAAATCGCTCCTTAGTACAGAATCACAATTAGTCACTCCCAGAGTCAGTTAATCGACCGTTATAGGCCCTTAATGGCAATTAAAGTTAATTATACAAATACCATTACTTAACCCTTAATTTGGCACTGTTATACGGGTAAGACATTGTCTTTGAAAAAATCTTATGACTTTATTAATACGTGTTTTTTATAATTTTCGATTTCACAATGTAAGGCAACATTCTTTTTGGTAGAAAAAATATATTTTGTGTCAATATCTTCTCTCTACTGTCTTATTCGTAAGATGACGTTGAAATGGTATGTTGCGTCCGCATCAAGGGTGAGTTTTTTTATTATTTTATTGTGTTTTCGTAACAAATTGGCGAATATTTGATTATAGATCGAATAAAAACACTTTAAATTATATTAATTAACATTTATTTCATGCCTAACATACGTATTTTTTTATTTCTGTGCTTAAATATTTGTGTGTACTACGGGTATTCCGTTGCCAAATACTGGATAAAACAAAGTAATTAGACTTTGTTATACCTGTAGTACATTGCCAAAAGTGTAAGTTTTTTTTTGTGCTTTTTTTTGTTTGCTATCATGCATGAAAAGCCTATTAATAGTATGCATGAATAGCATAGTACTCTATTGATGAAAAAATGATACCGTACAAAGGCATAAAAGCAGGAAAACGACAACAATATATAAAGAGCAAGCCAAAAAATGGGGATTCATAAACTTAATGCGTGTTTCAGGACTTATATACGACTTTGTTAAGTATGATGGCGATGACACTTTTGTTTCCATAGTTTCACGGACGCTGAAGCTTCACTAGGTGTTGATGGTAGTGATAATTTTGTGCAAAACAAAGCAAAAATCGTCGATAATATTATATGCGGATAACTTTTTTACCTCTCCTGAGCTGGTTTACTTGTTGCGCGAATAATATGGCATACTTAGTCTAGGAAGTATCAGAACAAATATACTGAGAGGCTGTCAAAATATATTGCCGTCAGACAAAGAAATGAAAAAGAAAAAAAGAGGATACAGTGCGCAAGTTGTATGCAACAAAAATAAGCTCGCTGTTGTTAGGTGGACTGAAAATAAGGTGATAACACTTATCAGTTCCTTTGTTGATTCTTACCCCATAGAAAAAATCAGGTGCTATCTAAGGCTATTTAAGGAGGATAAAGCCAAAGTTGATGTAGACTGTCCTCTTCTAGTCAAATATTATAATAAATATATTATGGGAGGGGTGGATCTAGCAGACATGCTTATTTCCCTGTATCGAACTCCTTTCAAAAGCTGTAGGTGGTATACGGTAATATTTGCACAATTATTAGATATGTTCATCATTATTGATGCTTTTATAATACCTGGCTTTTATATAAACGGGATGGAAGAGAGAAAAAGTCTGACACAATTTAGACTAGACTGTTCGAATCTTTATGTCATGCTAACAAGATCCCCAAGGCATGTGAGAATGTGGAAAAAATATTAGACGAGTGTAAGAGCCAAAAACCGACGGTGTCACGACCAGGAGACAGTGTTCGATTCAATTTATTTGGATATTTCCCAGTTTTATGAAAACAATCTCGTTTGCAAAGGTTTCAGTTGTGCAAAGATGGGAGAACACGTATGTATTGCGTAAAGTGCTATATGCATTTTTGCTTCACCACTGGTGAAAAAAACAAGAGAAAGTGTTTCCGTCAGTTCCATATTAAATAAGTAGCCACATTTTGTTATGGCAAAGTTTTTACTATTATGTAATTAGAATGATTTTAAATAAAAAGGTATTTTTTTGTTTAATTCTCTTTCATTCATATCATAGCAATGTCATACCCGTAGTACAGACAAAAGTATACGTATAAATTACTGAAGTTGGCAATGTGATAGGTGTAGTACATATATTTATTTAAAAACTAAAAAACCTAGATTTTGTTTCTCATTTTTTAAGAGTTTCTAGAATCACCATAAACCAGGAAAAAACCAAATTAAATCATTTTGTCACAAAAAACATGTTTGCCAATTTAAGGGTTAAACTCTACTTAGGATTGATTTTGACGTTCAGTTGACATTAGGTTTACAATTTGAGTGATTTCACATGCAAAATTTCTGTTTTCGCGGATTTCGCCGATTTTATTGAATTTGTTGATTACGCTAGAATGCATAGACATGTGGGGCCAAGGCGATATTTGCGAGATTTCTCTGATCCGTTTAGAACATACTCGGTCCAAGAATTTTATGCACGATACAGCAGAATGTGTAAAAACGGTTATATTGCCCATACTGGTGCCAGGCCTAACAAAACCAACAAAGAGAGGTTTACCATTTGCAACTCTTTTTCGCGGTATTTTACACTCCATATCCTTTAAAAAACGATACAGTTGTTTTGATTACAATTCACAACCTTGGTGCCCCTTATTTATTAACATAAGATATTATCATACTTTACATGTACATGATAATATTATATAATAAATAGGTTTGCGATATTAAACAAAACGAAATTTTTCAATTCAATTCAGATTGAAATCAAACCAACAATATCTCAGATATATCAACATTGAATTGACTGACAATTGACATTTACTGTACAGTGTACTGCCACAGATACTACAGTACTACTAGGTATAGTATTGCCGTTATATAAAATCGCGAGTTTTTTTATTTTATTTTAAAGAAAAAAGCTACTTTGCAATGTTCTTAAGTAAGAAAACACAGTAAACGAATTTCTTGTTACTATATTAGTATAAATCATCGTTCTAAAAGCACTAAAATAAGTATTATTTTTTATGTGTTCTCAACGTATTTTACATGTGGCTACACTAATACTCTATCGATGTGATAATCGATAAGGTTATTAGACGTTGTTCCGCACTAGGGTTACTTAAAGTTAATAAAATGACTCTGAGAGGAATCAATACTTAACATATTTAATGTCAATTAGTTATGGACTCCTTACAGCTAAATAAAGGAACCTTTCTGAGTTGGGGCGTTAGTTTTAACATAGTATAGAATAGAATTCGTTTATTTTCGTGGCCATGATACACACGTACATAAATCAAAAAAATTATAAAATAAACACAAAAAAATAACGAAACAAAAATAGGTATATTTACATTGTGTATTGTAATGTCGCCCCGAAAATGGAGCTCACTTAGCATAATGCCGTATTGTTTGCTCCGACGCTGATTTTCAGTAAATCTTAATACTAACGTGCGCTTGTTAACGCAAGTTCATATACTTACCTACCGTAAGTACAATATTTATAATAAATAATTTTAATTCCAGGTTATATGATATGTTGCTTTATAAATTCTACAACAGGAAATTTATATTTCGTAATTGCTCACAAAGCTAATACCCCTTAAAATATTTAAAATCTTTTTAAATAAATTAGTGCCAACGATAATTTCAATTATTAGAGCGATGCTACCACTAACAAAACCGATACATAATGCATAGAATCCACCTTCCAAATGTATAATAGACAAGGGGGTAAAATCGGATCTATGAACGTTCATAGAGATCAACAACCTTGTTCGTCTCTTTAAATTTAATCTAGCAAAGTGCCGACGAACTCCGTCATTTATCCCTAACTTCATAAAAACACCCAAAGTCTCAGAGAAATTCCTCATGAAAGGGAACCCCTTCAGGGCGATCATTTCCGCTGGCACCGAAAATGTATTAAAGTCAAAAGTAAAATACCGCAAGTTTCCAAAATGATCGTTAAGCTCCGGCATTGTGGCTGACAAATGTGCCAACTCGAGTTTACTGCAAAGTAAAGAGAAATTTCTATGAACTGCTACATCTATCAACGCATTCGATATATTATCTACATCGATCCAATTCTCTTTGATGGTATTATCGAATGTATCACTCGAATCTGAGAATAAATCACGCAGTTCTTCAGTCCCTCCAAACTTAAGTCCGCTCTCCACCAGTTCTTCTAAAGTATCAAGCTGATTTTCGAACACTGGAATCTGGAGTACCTGAATCAATTTCGTCTGATACGCGGTCAATAATATTGTATAGTACAAATTTAGAAATACAAAGAATATCCGCAAGCTTTGTTTTACTGGTCGCACGTATGCCGAAAATCCTAAATTTACAATGCATGTGTTTAGAATACAATGACACAACGACTTATTATACGGCGAATCGTCACAAAAGTCTCCCAATATTTTCCATGAAACTACACACAAGACAAATCCAGCACCAATTGAACACCAAACGCCAGTATTGTATATAACAGCCATTGACATCCATGGTGGTGATGGATCAGCTCGTGGGACAACCCAAGCATAATAGTCAGCCAGATAAGAAGAACTAGATTCAAAATCTTCATGAACATCAAAATCAGGAAAAATACCTCCTATGAGTATGTCTCCTTCTTTAGCTAGTAATTTACTTAACGCGCCATTCCAAACGCCAAATTGATTCCTCTCACCTCTAAATTCATTCAAGAATGTATAATTCACTGTAAAATTAAATAATTGGAAGAACTCCTTCAGTAACAACTTCTCGATGTTAGCGTCGTTTTCTGAATCTCCGACGTATGGTTGTCTCTTTATAGCAAGAATATTTAACACACACTTCATCATATCACCTGGTAATTTGTTATAAAAAAGCACTTTATCGTCTTTTATAACGCCACGCTCACAAGTGTTCTCCAAAATCAACCTGTTTCTTGCTGTTTCGTTGAAATGGCCGCAGAATCTTGGCGGGTCATAAGGCCTCCAACTATAAAGAAGTGTGTTTCGGATACTGCCAGGTTGATGTACCGCTACAATTACATTCACAGCATTGTATTTAAATAAACAGCTCAAAATGTTTTCCGCATATTCAATATTTTTCTCCTCGTTGTAAGCAAAGTTAATGAGAAAAATAATAAATTTTGCGTAAGGATTCCAAGTTCTTGATCGGATCAATGTACCAGCTAGAAAAATAAATTCTTGAAAACTGTCTATAATTATCACGAAGTAATCAGCGATTGGCATTGCTTTGTACGGATCTCTGAATCGTACTATATCAATATCCTCAAGATTTTCATCACAAGCTCCGAATCCATCAGTTGGTGTTACTATTTGAATTGTATATTTTAAAGAATTGTGTATTTTTTTCAAAATTTCAACTCTTATCTTCACAACAGCTGGTGTCATAACATTTTGAGTATTACCGAAAATTAGAAGTCCGGGAGAATCAAAGTTTTTGTCTATCAAATTCGCGATGCACGTAATAAAATCGTTGGTTACAGTAGGTCCTTGTGGATTAATGGTAGCATTAACTTTTAATAGTAATAACAACGTTATCATTTCCGTAACGCGTAACACGTTTCTGGTGTACGACATAATCGTTACACCATAAAGAGCCTTGTGGATGGCTAAATTACCATTTCGTGTGACAATGCAATAAATTTTGCCATAACTAATGTACTGAACGAAGGTTTATTACTGTCTGTAAAACGATGTGATGGTTCCTGATGATATGTCAGATTAGAATTTAAATTATTTTATGCATAAAAATTTGCATGTTCTAGTACCGTTGTCATATGAGGGTAAAAAAATAAAATGAATTAGCTTTCCCATCACTACATTATTGCTAATACGTTTCTATCATTAAATTTAATTCATTTTACTAAAAAACTTGGGGCTCCAATATTAATAATCTCTGCTATAAAACAAGTTATTCAATTAAACTAATTATGTTAAGGATTATGGTGTTGCATGCGAATAGTGTTAGAAAATAATGCAGCTAAAACTAAATTATTATGTTTTATTAGATTAACCTATCCCATTATTTAATTCATAAATAAAATAAAACAAGCAAGTCATTTCACATGTAATCATTTCAAAGAAGATTTTGGAGATCTATCATGGAGAATCATCCATCACATTATGCTCGTGTCATTTCCCAAAGGACTAGACATAAATAAAAATCCTAAAAAGTCGTATACGACACGAAATACATGATAACATGATGTAGATAAGATTTAAGCTCTGGGGATATGAGTGAATTTGAATGTAAGTATAGAATATTTAGTAGTAGGTAGAGATTGTCTACTTTAAAAAATAATGTGAATGTTCGTTATATTATTGTGTGTAGGAACGTGTAGGAATTTAATGAAACATTTTACATCAAATAAATAAATGTAAATATTTTCAGTTACACATAGTAACAATAATATTTAGTTGGAGCACGTTCATTTTTAAAGTAAACGTACCTAAAGGATCTCTTCTCTATATGATTTGCTCTATTTCTAATTTCTAATATAACAAGCTGCATATTTCGTATTTATCGTTCCTGAATCGCCTGTTCCTATGTAATTTCTTTCGTCATCTTCTCCTCCATGACAAGTAAATATGAATATGAAATATATGAATGAATGATTTTGATATAATTTAATTTGTTAAAGGGTGTACCGTTGAAAACAATTCATTGTATAATAAATCTCTAATATTAATTCAAATAATGGTTTTTAAAATATACTTTTTTGCCAGTGTGAAACTAAATATTAACCAAGTGAAAATTTAAAAACATACATTTTTGTATTACATTTTAATGCCCTGGCTGGAAATCAAACCTACGACTCTTTAGAATTTCTATACAGTCGATAAGGTTTAATACACTCGACTACAATTCAATTACATTTGAATCCACTATCACCTTTCTGTTGATTACCTATGGATACCTACTGCATACTCCAATCAATCTGAATAATTTATTGAATTGATTCATCAATGTATCAACGTGCATAAGTTTATTAATCGATTGTATGACGTGTCTACCTACCGTGTTTGCAAGTGTAATTACTGTAGGTACCAGCTAACCGTAATTACAGGCGGAGTTCCAGGTAATTGCCAATTATGAATGCTATAATTTGATTTTATAATTAACAGTTAAGTATTTAACATTATAATTCATAACATAAAATTTTTCCATTGCTTGGATCTAATTAGTAAAAACGCCATCTAGATTCTGTGTTACGAATTACAAATTTAACGCATAACGTAACGAAGAAAGTTTGATTTTACTCCTCATAAATCATATCTCGGGCTTAAATATGAAAATCGATACTTAGGGAATTAAACTCCGAAAATTTTAAATGTATATTTTCTAAGCTTTAATATAGTCGGAGGCTTCAAAACTACTGTCTTCCGTTTTTATCTTGTGTATACAGTTAAAAAAACACAATAGTTTGTTTATAAGTTTTAAAATGTTGCATACGATATTTTTAACGCTTGAAGCCGGAATGTGTTTGTTCTTTTGTTAATAGGTATACATTTTTTATTTAAATTCTGCACCTTTAACTGTGTTTCATTTACTCATTCATTAATGTATCGCAGTAATACTTGAAATTATATTTCATGTGTTTTTTTTCATTTAATCCTATTAATATTATAAGTGTGTTTGTGAAAATGTTTGGATGTTTGGACATTTGGATTTTGTCCCTCAATCACGCCACAACTACTTAACCGACTTGGTTGAAAGGAATGAGGATACCCTTGATTAACACATAGGCTACTTTTTATCCCGGAAAAGTTCAGGGTAAAAAATATATCTCTACCGCAGGCGAAACCAAAACTAGTTCACTAATAAAAACGTAAGTTTCATGAATCCTATCTACAGTATTCCATTGTTGATACTAGAAAAGTGGGATTCTCGAAGCAAAATGAGAAAGTTTACTAGACTGGTCGTCCAACAAATATACCTACAGATTAGCAAAGTTCTTGACTGATTGTCCGCTCTTCGTTTTAAATGATCAAAGTTTCGGAGGCTTCACTAGTATATACCTATATAACTCAAGAGGCTACAAGGATCTACTAAGCTCTACAAGGAACAAAACTTTCCTAAAACACTACATCACTTCTAGCTTCCTAATCTTTCAACTTTGTTCTATAAATTTCAACGTTTATTAATTGATCTTGAAGTTTTAAGTGAATATTATTATATTTTAATACAAGTAACTGATAATAAAATAAAAATAAAAAAGCCTTTTATTTCTTGCGTCGTCATATAGAGTTATAAGACTATTATAAAATTCTTGTAACAATATGAATTATAATACTTAATATTTTAAATTAACATTATCAAATACATTAGAAATAAATTATTAAATTATGGGATAAAATTTTATTATTAAATTCGAATTTGAATATCACATTGCATAACATAATTTCATCAATATTTATTTACATGCATAATTGTCACGATTCTTAATACTAAATACATAATATAATAATGCTAATTAATAAAATAAATAGTCAATAACAATTTTTTTAAAGTTACATAATATTATAGTTTAGATGCAAGAACCCCTCTCAGGGAACGGCCTCCTCTAGAGAGTGCCATAAGTCTCTGTCTTCTGCTACTTGTAATCAGTACTGCTACTTGTACTTAGTAGAACCCTTGAAGGTTCTAATAAACTAAACATAACATTATATTTGGTCGAATCCGCTCTGAGACTCACGATAATATTAAAAGCCAAGTAGGAGATAATTCTAGAGTCGGGACCCGCTTGTTAAAAGTGCTCTACCGTCTTCGACACTGCAAGCGAAACAAGTCAAAAACATTTTACCGTTCATTAGGGAATATTCAAGCAAATATACCAACTTCTAACTTACTCCAATATAATTGCCGTAATTATGCATGGTACAAACTAAAAACCCTGGCGACCACCTAATGATTAATGATAATTAAAAGCAATTTAATAAAGTACCTACAATTTATTAATGTCAGCGTATTGTGACATTTAAAATATTATATTAGTTTGTCAGAGCTGTCATTTTCATGATGGAAACTCGGAGCTGTGGAGCAAATGCATTACATTCGTGTTTTTAATCTAAAGTACTTAAAAGTACTTTGTGCATTATAATTATTTTTAGGCATTATAACTATTACGAATACGTGAATTAAAATAATCTTTTATTCAGAAGCAAATAAACTCCTAAAACGCTGGTGTAAATCAATAATTTATATAATTATGTTATGGTTTGGTCGCTGAAGATATTATGTTTGATGTGCAGTATCCTCACCTTCATCGGGAACTTAATGAGTTCAGGTATTATGTTCTATTACTAATCGATTTTTTTTCAAATCATTGGGTTGCAAATAAAATAAATCTAAAGAATCATTTCTTTTAAATTGGCTAGAATATTGTCTCATATCAATAAAGACAAAAACATTCAGCAAATTGAATACTTTTTGTTAAGCCTCTCGAGCCCAGTTTATTTTTTCGTAGTCAGTTAAAAAGTTTTGATGACTTTAGTTAGAATATGATAGCGTCGTGATTTAAAATTCTTTCTCCTAACATTTTATTTGCATAGCATCCAGCCACTGCCAATGTGTGCAATGACACCTGCGGTTACGTCAACCCCTAGGTAGACTACGTTGCCATAGTCGACACTGTCACACTCGCTGCTTCGCCAATCAAAATATGAAGTGAAAGGCACGATACGGCAATTCAGAGTGGACTGCCACAGCAGGGTTCAGTAAAAGCACAGAAGAAATAATAAAACATAGTTATATAATAGTAGTAAAACATCAAAAACCAGAACTGTTACTTATACAACTCGTAAGGAAATATTAAAAAGAATTTCAGTCAATCAAGCTTGAGCTATTTTTCATAGCATCATAAATTTATTTATAAACCGCCCAAAATAATGGGAACCAGTATAAAATGATGCATTAAATGATAACATTTTACAGTTTTTCAATTTAATCTTCTATTTTATAAAAGACCAGATTGCTCGCAGTAAAACCTTATCTCTGAGTGATAGGAATCGGAAGAAAAATAAAGAATTTATAGCTATTATTTCTTGGGTAAATATTTGAAAAGGACATTAAGTTCGTTTTACGAAATGTGATATGATTTATAGTATAATAAATTATCATTTATAGCTGTACGCGAATAGAATAAATAAGTATAGTCTATACAAGGACTCAAAATAAGATGAAATGTTATCAAAGATAACAAACATTGCTATTTTATTTTACGACCCTGTAGCCTAGTTGGTAGCGACCGTACCTGCGATGCGAGGGATCCCGGGTTCGATTCCCGAGTAAATATTTACTCGGGTGCAGGGTGTTATTGTGATGTGTTATATGTGTCGTCCATGCCACCCGCGACATAGGTGAAAGCCTACTGCGGAGATATGAGTGTGTAAGCTAAACATTGTACAGTAATAACTAATAAGATGACAGCCAAAGAACCGTCTTATACTTGTTTGAATAAGTTATAAACACAGGTTATAAATTTGCATTAACAGTATCAGGCGTTACTTTGCGGAAATCTATATTTATTAATGGCACAGTCACATTTTTTTCTTTAGTAACTACATTTACACTATCGTGTATTTTTAAATTGCTTACCTGTTTTTGATAATTTGGTAATATTGGTAAGATTAATACGAGTATAACAGTTATTTTCATCTTAAAGGTGTTACCCAAGATCAAACAAGCACACGTCCAAACACGTTATTTGACGATGCAGATGATATCCAGAAACAGCTTGACAACGAAGCCCGAGATAGGATCCAATTTGGACGGGTAATCTTCATAGTTTACAGTAGAACGATTATTATAATGAGCTAAGGTATTTTTAACCGACTTCAAAAAAAGAGGGAGGTTCTCAATTCGACTGTATATTACCTCATAACTTTTACTGGGTGCACCGATTTTGATGATTTTATATTCGAAAGTTGGTGTTTGTCATGTGGTCCCATTTAAAGAGCGAGATTTGTGGAGCGGTTTTTGAGTTATCCCTATATATCGTTATCGTATAGTTATCCCTATAATATTATCATACTGATAGTCTACAAACACGAAATAGAACAACATGGAACTTTTTATCATACTCCTGATCCTTTTACCATGACCCTTGGCAACGGCAACTGATGATTATATATATATACTAGCAATTATTGCCCTCGCTTCGCTTCGGAAAAAATCTTAGGTGCTTTAGTTATCTTACATAACATACTCTTAAGGCAGTATGATTGCTTATTAGAACCACGTTACTATGAAAGGTCAATACTGGAAATAACGTTTTGATATTTATAGGATTCATTACCTCAAAAGAAAAAACACGATTCCCTTAAGATCACTTACTCCATTGCCCGTCTGTCTGTTTGTATTTCAAGACCTTTTTTCTCAGGAACGCGTGAAGCTAACAAATTAAAATTAATCCAACACTCAGGTCTGCAATCCTTAGGAGCTGTGAAAACATATAATATTCTGTATCGTCAAAGCAATCAATAAACATTCGGCTAGAAGAAATGTCTTAGGTAAAACATAGGTTAAATAAAAAATCTTAAAACTGTGAATTTATAAGTATCACAAAGAAAATAATTTTAAACCTATTTGCAAAACTTGGTAATTTGATCGGGATCCATGTCGATATAATTATGGGGACAACAGTTTTTCAACGGCAAAGTTAAGTTTTACTTAATTCCCTTTATCTTTTCGTTACACAGCTATGTAACGTTTTACTAAATAGTTAAGTTAGGTTCAACAACCCTTTTTTTTTTTGTTGTCGCTGGAAAATCCTCATGGATACCCGACAGGCGCGGGGGGGCGCTGTCGGGTTATGCCGGACTCTTACTGGCTAAAAACCAGCGGTGTTCCTCCTCACCGTCTTCCGGCGGGGCTGCGGGAACGCTTTCGCACACTTCCGCTGCTCCGCCGACGACGGTTGCCCGGGCTCGGGCCCAACTTGTGGGGCGCCCACCTGTGGCGCCACTCACCGTTCAACCTGGCGTGCCGGAACACGGGACACGCCAGCCGTCTCGGGGGTCTCCTCCAACTGAGCGATGGTACCCCCCGGTTCCACCGCCCGGAGGCCCACGTTAAGGGGGAAGGCGGCGCTCATGCGCCAGGCGCCTCCGTCCCACCCTTTTACGGCGGATTGGGTTCGACAGAGGGTCGTCTTCCCTCACCCGCTCCGCCGCCTCCTTTTGCGCCATCACGGTTTCGCAAAATTGGAGCACCGCCTTCCACGCTCTGTCGCTGCCGACCATGGCTCTCACGACGCCCCCTATCACCGCCGCGAGCGTCGCCCGCGGCTCCGTCCACTCAGGGCATTCCGTCAGCGTGTGCTCCGCCGTGTCCTCTGGACACCCACAAGCGTGGCACACGCTGGTCGGCTCCCGACCCGCCACACTGCACAGGTACCTGCCGAAGCAACCGTGCCCCGTCAGGACCTGCACAGCGCGGAAGGTGAGGGCCCCGTGTCGTTTCCAGGACGGGCCGGATCGCCTCCACCATCCTCCTGCTGGCGGTCGGCTCCGCCAGCCTGTCCTTCCATTTCCGGAGGAGGACCTGGCGGTCGAGTTGCCCCTGCCGCCTGGCCTCCACCGGCTCTGGCTCCACCTCATCGGCTCGTGTTGTTGCGCTGCGACGCCAGTACACCGCCGAGAGCACCTCCGCGTCCAGGTCCCACGGTGGGGTCCCGGCCAGGACGCACGCCGCCTCGCACGAGATCGTGCGGTATCCCCTCACCACCCTGATCGCCATGACCCGTTGCGCTCGGCGCAGAAGAGTCCTATTCTGGGCGCTCAGGGTGTCTGCCCAGATCGGGGCCCCGTAGAGGGCCATCGACCGCACCACCCCGGCGTACAACCGGCGGCATGCGACTGTCGGCCCGCCCAGGTTCGGCAGCAGCCAGCTCAGAGCTCCAGCTGCTCGCAACAACCTGGGGACCAACCGCCGGAAGTGCTCCCGGAAGCTCCAGCGGCTGTCGAGGACGAGGCCCAGGTACCGCATCGTCGACTCGACAGCGATGGAGACGCCGCCAACCACCAGCCGGGATCCTGCGGGAGGGGCGCGTCGGGCTCCATGAAAACAACCCTAGCTCACACTAAGCCAGTTGCTTTTACTTATTATTATTATTCATCGTATTGTGTTCTAAATTTTGTGTTTCCAACTTAACCCTTAGTACTTAAATAATATTGAATAAATAAATTGTATGATGATGTTTGCTAATCCATCAGTATTTCACATTAGGTACCCAGACTTTAAAAAAAGAAGTAGTCTTATATCGTTCTCCAAGGTACATACAATCTATGTCTATACCAAACACATCAAGATTGGTTCAGTGGTGAGAGAGAGTTAAGGTTAATTCGATGAGTTATGTGAGAATTATAATAAAGGAGCAACACATTTTCGCATTTATTACATTTTAGTTTTGGCAAATCAATAATTCGGCAAAGGGAAGATAATGCTTCACAGAAAATGAGAAAATTCAGCACTCTGCACTCTCAACACGTTCTTCATTATTACAGAATTACAACATCACTACTACGGATATCTAAAAATAACGGAACACTTAGTTATTTCAAAGAACAATCCTAAGCTTGATTTATATTGTATATTGAGTTATGTATTTTATTATCAATTATTCAATTTGTTCAATGTTAACTATTCGTACATCTCTAAATTACGATTTTCAACCCCTTCCAGGATGAAATATAAGAAATGTTAAATTTACGTTGGAGGCCATAAATAGACAATTCATGATTTAAAAAAAGTGAATATAAAAATAGATATTTAGTAAAATAAAATACTTCAGTGCCATATTCTAACTCCATCTTGCGAAATATAAATAAACTAAGAAATGCATGTATGCCTTATTTTGTGGGAAGAAAAGGTTTTTGTAAATTTAAAACAAATTAAAGACTCGTTTCTCGGTTTTGGTATCGTGCAAGTATAGATTTACAACTTAAAAAATCATTTATTTCGAAATCACAGACATTCACTTCAAATATATTTATGTGTATTTGAATTATTGTAAATTTGTAAAAAATAAGTACTTCAGTGCCACGCTTTGGCTCCACCTTGCAAAATATAAAAAAAACTAAGAAATGTATGTAACTATGCCTCAATTTGTGTTAAAAAAAGGTTTTTGTATGTTGAAAACAAATCGACTCATATTTTATTTTCTCGCTTTGTTATGGAACCCTAAAAAATTGCCTATAATTTAAGTTGAAGACTCGATATTGTACTAAAGTCCTGTTGAAATCCATTCAGTAGCTTCAGAGGTTAATGAAGACAAACAAACAGACAAACAAAAATTAAAAAGCTCATTTTTCGGTTTTGATATCGTGCTAGTAACGATTTACAACATGAAAAATGCAGCTATTTCGAAATCACAGACAGACATAATTATATTATGTATTAAAGGTGTATGTATTAAAGTCGTTGGCGTGAATCAACAAATACAGAGCCATCTAGTTGCCAAGATAGTAATTGATTATTTATTGGATATCGGTTACTCATACGGACTTAATTTGCGTTTTTCTACCACTTCCCAAGTGAAATTTATAAAATACTGAAATTATATTGGAGGACATAAATACGCAAACAATATGCTCTTAAAAACAAAATACAAAAATAGATATCCACTCAGTAATATGGATTTGACTTAATGAAAAAAATAACCTTTGAATGCATTTTATGGCCTTTCCATGCAATATAAGTAAAATCTAAGAAATGCATGTATAACTCTTTTTGTACGGATAATACGTTTTTAATAGTTTAAAACAAATCAGCTGATATTTTTTTATTTTTCCATACAAACCATCCCTAAGGAACCCTTTAGTATGGAACCCTAAAATATTGCTTAGTTGTTAAGTTGAACACTTTGCAATATCCTAGTAAAAGTGTTGTTAAAATTCGTTCAGTGGTTTCGGAGATTAGCGGAGACAAACAAACAGACAGACAGACAAAAATTTTAAAAACTAATTTTTCGGTGTTGGTATCGTGCAAGTAACGATTTGCAACTTGAAAAAATCATTTATCTCGAAATCACAGACAGACTCTTCAATTTTATTAATATGTATAGATTTCTTTGTCTTGTAAACAAAAAATAACAGCATTCACTACACTATTATGACGCGAAGTAATTATCTTTCCCGGAAATGGATCATTAGGAGAATACAGCGGTTTATGGGATTTGTACCGTAGGAGTAACGTTACGAAGAAAATAAAACTAGTATAAGAGAAGCTCGTTAATTTCTTAAAGTGTTTGAGAGTGCTCAATATGTGTGTAAAATATATCTTTGCACGGGATTATTTATTTTTATGTGGCATAGACTTGCATATACCTACATAATGTAGGATAAATCATAATAACTGTAAATTTAAAATAAATAAAACCCCCGACAGTTTCATTTTCACCAAACATAACGGAATAAGTTTAATTTTATAATTTTGGTTTTGCAATTTTAATATACAACTAGCTTTTACCCGCGACTTCGTCTGCGTAGACTTGAGAATAATTAGTAATTAAAAAAGATCCCGGCCAAATGCGAATTTTTCGGGATCGAGGGATTTGTACAAACTTACAGAACCGAACATAAGAGCAATATTAAATGATTTAGAAACAAACTTAACTTTGCCGCTGTAAAACTGTCATTCCCGTTATATGAGCATACCTACCGATCAATTAACCAAATAAGTTTAAGTTTTTTTGGAATGATACCTCCACGCATTCCTGAGTAATTAGGGTCAACAAACAGACAGACGGACGGACAACGAAGTGATCCTATAAGGGTTATATTTTTTTCTTTTGAGGAACAAAACCCTGAAAAAATTATATAAAAATTATATGTGCCTAGTAGCACATACATAAAAGCAGACCAAACAATAATTATAATCTGTAAGCCCACCTTCCAAACTAAATTATAGCCTTGATCTGAAGAAGCAGATCCATCTCTGACATCATTCTAGAGTTACATATGTATTCTGTCTCTAAAATACACCACCAGACCCTGAATTGGTCAATGCACTGGTTTTGTAATGTCAATATGAACAACTTAAACTATCTCTAAAAACGGTTCTATTATTTCCATCAATTCAAGATTTACATATTTAGTCTCCAACACAACCCAAGGCACGGTCATACACATTTATTTTCTATTCTAAGATCGCACCGACCACGGGCTACATGAGTCACTCAGGGACGTCTTGCCCCTCCTTTGACTGTCTGAGAGCTAAACGCTTCTGCAGGAAGAGTCAAAAGAGCACCCCTGATTGTCTGGGGAGTTTCCCAGCTACCTGGCGGTACCAGCTAGATTTACGGTATTGAAAGAATCTCCTACCCGACAGCAGGGCCGCCTCTCCGGGAGACTCTAGTTCTCCTGAGTTTATTCCTCTCCTGAATGACTTGGAATTTTTAAGTGTAACTTCCAATTACGCAAGACTGAGCTTTTCGTCCAAGTACCTGTACGTATATGTATGTAATACCATACGTATATATTGTACCTATAAAACGTTTTAGAAGGAACTCATTGTTTACTCACTGCTGATTCTGGATGAGACGATGATGATGATACCTGCACCATTAGCATTATTAAGATTAGTTTATTATAACTGCTATTTATGTATATAGCTCGATACATCTTAATTCTAAGCTCTTCTATATCATAAAAAACTCTCTCAAAAAATTATAGAATGGAATCATCTCCATAATTTATTATTTTTTCATTCTTGTTTTCTTTATTGGATGACCACGTATGGGTGATGCCTTTAGTCTGATCACGGACGACGCTTTAAGTTTAGTAATCCATAGAGGACGATGAAAATTTACCATCAAGCGGCTCGTCTGCTTTTATGCGTCTATAGGTACGCAGACAGGTACACAGTGGTAGAGAGATACCTACCAAGTTCCAGAGCCAGTCGGGACGAAATTCATTCTGAGAGGCCATGGTGGCTCGTATGAATCTCAAACTTCGGGCTGCGTCCGAGTGGGTTTAAACCATGCAATCTTGTAAGATACAACGCCACTAAAACGCAGACGTGACTATTTTATTAGGAGCTCGCTTACATCTAGGTTCCTACTTTTCGGAATGTGTCCTTGGATTATACCGACTGCCTTCATTTGTTAGGAGTAGACATATACCGGAAACAACTCTGAGCGGTTATATTATGTTGTTATACTGAACTGAGGGTCACCAACTTATGATCAGGAGTTGCGATGAAATTAAAGTCCGAAATGTTGAGTCGTTTTTTACTGAATAAACTTGCCAATTACATTACCGGTACCGTTACAATTTAGATTAAATACGAGTTAGCCAAACGGGTGTTAGGGAACGACTGGAGAGACGTGCGGCTTGCGCGGGTGCATACGTTTACAATTTCATCTTGTCAGCAAATAGGTCACGTCCCAACAATCATCCCCTTCTTGAAAAAAATTTTTATCTCTACGTAATACAAAGTTATAAAATTTAAATGTTACAAATTGAAGCACAAAGGCACACAGGAATGTGCTGAACTGCAAAATAGTCGGTTACATGATACTAATACGGATGGTACAGTCACCTGCAGAGCAAACAAGTATCTCATGTTACATTTTCTTTATACAATACAAAGTTGATGCAGCAAAATTATATTATTACTGAATGACTTTACAAATGAATATTAAATTTTAGTTCGAAGAATTAGGTAAGTACACAATATAATTTAGTAATATAAAATTGTTATGAAATGTAGGTACACAAAACAATATATTAAAGTTTACTTTATAGTTTAACACTGGTTAGTAATCAGTAATCACCGTTTTATAATAAATTCACACGAATTCTAACACTGATTTTCGTAACACATTTGAACTTGCGATGTGGCTGGCTGCATGGTAGCTTTGACTGCCGGTCCTGCAGGCCACAGTGATGCTAATTCCTTTCTTATCCATTTCTTGGTACGAGCACAACAACGTTTTCCACATAGGCACACGAACAAAAATGTGAGTGCTACGGCTACGATGATAACCACGGTCCCAAAAATTTCAATTTTTTTCTCTATGTCTCCTACTTGCTTTGCGTTATTAGCGCCTTGCTGCGCAATAATAACTTCTTCATTTTTCGAATTATAACTGCCCATTGTAATTATTGGCATAAAATAAAATTGACTGAAACTGATAACTGATAACTGACTTCGCTACTGAACTAATGAAATGAAACGAATGTAATATAAAACAGTGATTTCACATTATTTATACATTACAATTCACAATGTTAATATAAAATATTATAAACTAAGTACTTTCTGAAAATCGCACGGGTGGCTTTACTGTTCGGCCACTGCGCGTAGTTCGTGTTACAAGCGAGGGCGATTTTGTTTTACATTCCGTGTTGCTTGATAAGTTAACATTATTACTATGAGAAGAATTATTATTTATAAAAGTATTATTTTCATCCATTAACAAATATGCAGGCTTTAGCCTATCGACTGACACACAAATATCTCTATTTGGTAATCTAATATTAAAAATTTTATCATTTCTACTTAAAACTGGGTAAGGGCCATCATAAGTAGGACTGAGCGATTTTTTTAAAATACCATTTCTTAAAAAGACGTGAGAACATGTCGTGAGATCTTTACTAACGAATATTTTACGAGAATCGCTAATCGCTCGTGACTTTGGTCGCACGCTGTTCATAACTTTACGCAATTGTTCTAGAAAAACATGTTGATCACTAATCTGCTGATTCTGTACGTGAAAAAATTCACCTGGTAATCTAAGGGTTTGTCCATATACTAACTCAGCTGCACTTAACCCTGTATCGGTTCTACAAACGGCTCGTAAACCTAACATGACCGTAGGTAACTCATCAACCCAATCTGAACCACTTATTAAACGTGACGTTAATGCATTTTTTAACGAACGATGCCACCTTTCTATCATGCCGTTACTCTGAGGGTGGTAAGGGGTAGTTCTGATCCTTTGTACACCCATAAGTTTCATTAATTCGTTAAAAAGGTCACTTTCAAACTGTCTACCCTGGTCTGTTGTAATTTTACTGGGACATCCAAATCTACAGATCCACTGCTCATATATTACTTTAGAGATCGTGTCAGCTGATATGTCGGAAACTGGTATCGCTTCCGGCCAACGCGTGAATCGATCTATAATTGTAATACAATAACGATATCCTTGCCGTGACGTAGGCAAAGGACCTACAATATCTGTATGAATGTGCTCAAATCTAGAACTAGGAGGAAAATTAGATAAATCTGAAAGTGTATGGCGATTGACTTTACTCTTTTGACACGATATACATGCTTTACTCCACTTATTAATGTCCTTGTTCATTCCTGGCCAAAAAAATCTTTGCGTTAACATTTTACGAGTGGTACGGATACCGGGATGACTGATATCATGAATACTATGAAATGCTTTTTTACGAAAATTTAATGGTAGAACAGGTCTGGCGTTATTCGTTGAAACTTCACAAAATACACGCTTATCGCTACAAGGCATAACAACATATTTAAATATTAATTTACTGTTTCGTTCTGATGTTACTTGACTTTCGTCCTTCTGTGCTTGTATCAATTCATCGTAATCTATTGCTGTAGGACAGGTAATAGAATCTACACGCGACAATGCATCTGCGACTAAATTTTCCGAGCCACTGACATGCTGTATATCGCTAGTGAATTCGCTAATGTACAACAATTGTCTAGCTCTACGCGGTGTTTCTTTATCGGTACTCAACTTTGAAAAGGCATAAATTAGCGGTTTATGATCGGTAAATACCGTTAATGGCCTACCTTCGATCATACTGCGAAAGTGTACCATGGCCATATATATAGCGGTTAACTCCTTATCATAAGTACAATATTTTCTTTGAGAAACTGATAATGCCTTAGAAAAATAGCCTAACGGTAACCATTTACCATCTATCCTTTGCTGCAAAACAGCACCTACACATGAGTCTGACGCGTCTGTCATAAGTGCTAAAGGGGCGTCCATAGTAGGATGCGATAATGTAATAGAATTTTGAAGACTGAATTTACACTGCTCAAAAGCTTTGATGCTCGTGTCTGACCACTGAATTTTAGTTTTATCCTTCTTTTTGGAATTATGTAAAAATTTATTAAGTTCTGACTGATATGTAGTAGCGTGAGGAAGATGAGACCTATAAAAATTAAACATACCCAAAAAACGACGTAGCTGTTCTACTGTATCGGGTCTTGGGTAGTCTGTGATAGCTTGAACCTTTTCTGGTAATGGACTGATACCGTCTTTAGAGACTTTATAACCTAAAAATTCTACAGTAGACTGACCAAATACGCATTTACTTAAGTTAATAGTTACACCTAGTTGATCTAATCTCTCAAAAATTTTTATTAAATGTTTCTTATGAATTTCTTCGGATTCCGACGCTATAAGAATGTCATCTATGTAACAAAAAAGTGAGGACTCAATATGCCCGTCTAGATTCTCTATACGCTCTATACCTCTTAATACTTGATGATCCATGAACCTTTGGAAGGTTTGCGCTGCGTTCCTTAAACCAAAAGTCATGCGGGGAAACTCAAAAAGGCCAAATGGAGTAGCTATAGCAGTTTTCTCAATATCACCCGGTGCAACTGATATATTATGATAAGCCCTATTTAAATCTAAGCGCGAATACCAACACTTATTTGCCAACATGTACGTAAAATTATGTAGTCTAGGAATAGGATAACGATCCGGTTTAGTTATAGCATTGAGTGCTCTATAATCACCGCACGGACGTATGTGTCCGTCCTTCTTAGGTACCACATGGAGTGGGCTGGACCACTCTCCCTGACCAGGCCTACAAATACCTAATTCTTGCATCAATTCGAACTCTTGTTTTACCTTAACGTATCGATCCGGTGGTAGTGGCCTAGGACGCGCACATACCGGTGGACCACACGTTATTATGTGATGAAAAACTGAATGAGAAGACGTTTCTTTGAATGCCGTTGGCTTAGTGATGCCTGAAAATCTTTCTAAAATATCTCGATACGGATTATTATTTTGTATACTAGTAACTGAAGACTCGTCATACCGTATGATGGACCCATCCGCGCGTAAATTTGTTACAGTATCTATAAGTCTCTTATTGTGTAAATCTACAATTAATTTGAAATGCTCAATAAAATCTGCGCCTAATATCGCTTGCTTTACGTCACATACAATAAATGTCCATTTAAAAGACCTACGTAGACCTAAATTTAAATCTAAACATTTAAGACCATATGTTTTAATTTCTGAATTATTCGCGGCAAATAATTTATAGTTACTTTCTGAGCGGTCACACTGAAATTGACTTACCGGTAACACTGAAACGTTGGCACCTGTATCCACAAGAAATCGAACCCGAGACTTTCGGTCCGTCACACACAAACGATGGTTTCTAGTAGTGTCTGCACAATCCCCCACCATACAAGATTGGGCAACGTCTAGTTTTCCGAATTCTCCGGTACTCCTGGGCGTTTCCAGTTGCATGGTTCTTCACAGGTCTTCGCTCGTACTCCGTAGCGGTAATGAAATCTGCAGAGCCAATTCGGATTGTCTGATGATCTGCGTGGGCGTCGCGACTGTGATCTGGACCTTCGTCGATTCCCTGCACCTCTACGATTCCAGCTCCGTCCTCGAATCTCGTTGACTTCGTTACGTAATTCTTTCAGCTCCAAGGTCATCTGCATCATCTGCGTCAACAGGTCGGGAACCAGAGGAGTTGTAGTAACAGCGGCAACATCACCACCATGCCAGTTCTCCATGACTTTGTCTGCTATCAAGGCTAGGTTGTCCAATTTTGTGTCTTCCTGGGCTACTGACAGGACTGCTTTCACGGCTCCTGGTAGTCTGGAGATCCAAAGACGTCTCAAGGCATCAGTAGACACGTTGGTGTTGCGGGCTAATTCTGACATTTTTCTGAGAAGCTGCGATGGTCGCTGTGAGCCCAAATCCATCTCGCTCACCAACTTATGGAACTGACGTTCAGCGCTCTCTTCATATGCCGTTAACAGTCTGGTCTTGATGGCGTTATATTTATTGTCTTCAGGCGGCGATAATATTAGGTCGCCTACCTGCTGCAGGGCGTCGCGGTTCAGCTTGGCAATCACCATGTTGTACTTCGCCGTATCCCCTTGCTTCTGAGGATCCATAACTGATTCGAACTGAGCAAACCAGAGTCTTGGCATTTCAACCCAGAATTCCGGAATTCTTGCTGATACACTGATTGTCGCAAGGTCACTTGTGTCTGAAGACTGATGTGAAGAAGCTTGCGTTCTGTTCACTGGAGTAGTCATCGTCGGGAGTCACCAATGTTATATTATGTTGTTATACTGAACTGAGGGTCACCAACTTATGATCAGGAGTTGCGATGAAATTAAAGTCCGAAATGTTGAGTCGTTTTTTACTGAATAAACTTGCCAATTACATTACCGGTACCGTTACAATTTAGATTAAATACGAGTTAGCCAAACGGGTGTTAGGGAACGACTGGAGAGACGTGCGGCTTGCGCGGGTGCATACGTTTACAATTTCATCTTGTCAGCAAATAGGTCACGTCCCAACAATTGACATCAAGGCTAAGGCTGCTGCAAGGAAACTTGGTGTCCTTGCAAAGGTGTGGCGGTACTTCACACCGAGGCAACTCTTTACCTTGTACAAAGCTCATGTTCGGCCGTGCGTAAAATACTGTTCGCACATTTGGGCAGGCGCAGCCAAAGTTCTGCAAGGTTCATTGGTAACCCATATTTGGTTAAGACCAATCTGCAAAGCCTTGAGCACAGGCGCGGAGTAGCCAGCCTCTCGGTCTTCTACAGGGCACATTTCAGAGAATGTGCAGAGGAATTGTTTGAAATAATTCCCCCATCTCCGTTTCTCCATCGAACGACACGATGCACGGCGAGTATTCTGCATCTTTTTGTCGTGAACATCCTGCCGGTACGGACGACGCGGTTTGCCTCATCATTCGTTATACGCACCGCCAAGGACTGGAATAACTTGCCTGTGTCGACGTTCCCGCACGGCTATTATGTCTTCAAGAAAAGAGTGAATAGGCTTTTACTAAGTTAATATGCTCACCACCTTGGACCACATCTCCACTTACCATCAGGTGGGATTTTGGTCAAGCATTAACTTATTTGTGTAAAAAAAAGTGGTTATACGCAAATTGAAAAGTAATTTAGTTATTTGTATTGCACTTACGTCCGGTCATTATCAGCCTATGCGGGGCCGGCTTGGTGCGCATTGACCAAGTAGGTGACAGCAGTAGATGATTATACGTAAATATTTTATTCTACATTCTATGTGCCTTTTCCTCCAATACAATAAGGAAATCTAAATTGTAATTCTTTATCAAAATTTAAGATTTTTATTTATTTACAAAAAAAAAATATTTGATAATTTTCCTATATTTTTCATATTATTATCGCTAACTCGGACTCACACCATCATACAGCGAATTTAATACAGGCATCCGATAGCCAAATATATTATAACATTAGTTATGTGTCATTGATTGAGTAGGGTAACTAATTTACCTAAAACCCCAATGTTTTTTTTTTTAATTTATTTTACACACATTTACATATTTATTTCATGCAAGAGTCGGACCTTGCAAACCTCACAGGGTTTATGTATGCCCGACGAGTCGTTCATAATAATATACAATGTACAATTTTACGTAACTTAATTTAAATACTTATATTAGATACATAGGCAATCATTGTGTAATTAGGTAATAGGTTTTCAGTTTATTATTACATCTTTCATTGTTAGTGTACATAGTTTTTAAGGTATCAGGTAACTCATTTAAGTAATTTGGAATAATACATTTTAACATTCTACTTCCATATCTGTTATCACATTGAGGTACTATGTACTTTTCTAGTCTCGGTAATGTTCTCAGTTTCTCATGTCTTATTTTTAAGTTTAATAAATCAGGTGTATGATTTTCAGTGAGAATTAAAAATTTCGTTTAAATATTATAAATATGTATTGGTACACATTAATTTAATAAAAGATTTATTGATGGTTCAGTCGCATTCTCAGACCTACTTAAATTTTTTAATTAAGTCTCTTTGTTACCTACACGGACATCTGTTGTTGATTAGCAGAAATAATTAACTGCAAAATCATAAATTAAAATAAATTGGTACACATTGATATTTTTGAAGAAATAAAGTATATTTCCGATACTAAATAGTCTCTTATGTCCCTCTATCGGGCACTTTCAGTATTTCTTGGTATCAAAAAGTCCTATTTATTGATATCTCGGCTAAGCGACGTATCATGATAAAAAATACACCAGATTTTAAGTTAGACCACCAGTAATACAACTGTGAAAACCGCACTCAATTTTATCGAGTGGTTTTGGCGTGATGCGGTGTCAAACATACAGACAGACAAGATTTTTAAAAATGACAGATTTGCAATCTATTGCTGCTATATAGTCCCCTGATATCAAATTATCTTAAATATCTTCAATGTACAGACATTATCGAGTTACAATTTTATTATATAAAAAATAGATGTATGATACTATATACTCGACCTCAACGCAAACTGACAAATGTTGGTACTCCTATACGAGTATAACATAGGTAACCTCGTTATACTATAGCCATAATAACTTATAAGAGCACAAGAGAGGGGAAACCAGATACGCCTTCAGATTTGATAGCCTTATTGGTTTTTGCAGTCGCTGTGGCCGGAATCGGCTGTGAGGATCATCATTTCATTATCATCTAGCCTAGGCATTGAAGTATATTGTCATAGAACAGATATCTCGAACAAAATGTGTGTCCCGCCCGAGAGGTTCGATTTTCAAAATTGAGCCCCGGTTCTCCTTTCAAAATCGAACGAATCTATTGAAGATTGAAGCCACGTGGCGCCAATGCATTGGGACATACATGGTGTTCGCGATGTCGGTTCTATACGCTAGTAATTTCAATGAGCCTACGTAGTTTTATATTTCAAACATGTTACAATTGTTATAAAATGTATTGATTCAATGGCACACATTTTTTTTATTTGATTACACTCCAACAAAAGGGATCAAAACTTTAATTTTTGAGGCTACCAGTAAATTGGACCATAATCAGATATTTTTATTCACAAAGGACTTTGAATAAAGTAATTAAGCTAGAATAAATAAAAGGATCAACGAATAAATTTTTTATTGTAATGTAAAGTAAACTGAGTTTTTCGTTTTCAGCCGAAAACAATTTGGGTTTTTAATTTGCCGAGTCAATTCCCCGAGATCAGTACTGAAGCTTTGTCGAGAAATCCTGTAAGTAATATTAAGGAGTTTGGTGAAATTTAATTTAGTACTGGGGGTCTTTATAAATTTTCTTATAATGAAAAATTTTTGGTTTCTGGATCGTTTTTCTAAGTACATTTGTTTACTTATGTAAACTACCACTTTGTTAGGAAGATATCTATAATTCTAAGCGAATTTAAACTTGGACTTAGCTCAAACAATATTCAAATGTACAAACAACTTATACTTGATTAGGATATTTTATAAAAGTAAAAAAATTAAAAGACATATAAAACTGCTAAAAATGTTAAGGTTGACTTAAAACCATTATTTTTGTTCGAATAATTTTATGTGTGAGCAAAACCTGAGTATGGTTTAGAGATCTCACTCGCCCCAACTCAGAAACGTTCGTTTATTTAGTCGTAAAGAGTCCATAACTAATTTACATTAAATATGTTAAGTATCGGTTCATCTCAGAGTCATATTGTTAACTTTAAGTGACCCCAGTGCGGACCAACGTCAAATAACCGTATCGATAATCGTATCGATGGAGTGTTCGTGTAGCCACACGTAAAATACGTTGATAGTAAATCAAAGATAATATTTATTTTAATACTTTTAGAACTATGATTTATTCTAATATAATAAAAAGAAATTAGTTTACTGTTTTTTCTTACATAAAAAACATTGCAAAGTAGCTTTTTTCTTTAAAATATATTAAAGAGGTTACGCCATTTTATTTATGGCAGAATTGCTACAAGTCAGTGTCAATGATGAGTGGTTAATTTGATCAAAACCTCTATGTTCAACAATCATTAAATAATTAAGTAAAGGTATTTCTATACTTAACTTTAATTGTCCATAAACTGACTTTGAAAGTGAAAAAAATGACGTGCATAAGTGTATCAATGATACCTATATGAATAAAATATTTTGACTTTGACTTTTGACTTTGAATTTTTTGTGATTCTGTACTAAGGAACGACTTAAGTGACTGTTATCTATAATAACTCTGAGTTGGGGCGTTAATCTTCATTACTTAAGGTTATTTTTATCCGGTGCGAAGGTTTACTCCCAAATAACCCAAAATGGGACCGTACTGATTTACATTCACGTTTCACCGGCAGCAACTCGTAATTCTGTTAAGGATTCAGAATACGATCGCGAAAGCCATTACCACAACATTAAGTAACTTTTCTATTCCTTATCGCGGATAAAAATATATTATTTGGACGTATTTTTATTTATTTATTACCTTACCAGTGATTTATACATTCTTAGTAATTGTATAATACAATTTACATAATTTATTGATGGATGGACATTGAAATTACAAGACCTTAAATCATAAAAAATCATAAAAAGAAGAGAAAATATATCTTTCCAAGAAGTAGTCTTGACTATCTATATCAGTTAGTAGGCTTTTTTATGTAAATAGCTGTTTTATGAGCTGACGATCACCCGATGGTAAGTGGCTATCGTCGCCCATGGACATCAGCAACACCAAAGGCATCACTGATGCGTTGCCGGCTAACAAAGAGAGAAGGAAAAGAAAGAAAGAACTGGCTCTCAAGCCCCCAGACGGAAAACGACGAGTCGTTTGGCGGCTGACTCAGGCTCAAGGGTGGTAGCTATCCAGGTGGTTCCCACGGAAAAATAGCAATCTTGTTATTATTTATATCAGTATAAAGAATAGTTCTTAAAGCATTAAAATAAATATAATATATTTTACTATCAACGTATTTTCCGTATCGATAAGGTTTTTTGACATTGGTCTGCACTAGGGCCACTTAAAGTTCACAATATTACTCTGAGATGAACCGATACTTAACATATTTAATGTAAATTAGTTATGGACTCCTTACGACTAAATAAACGTACCTTTCTGAGTCGGGGCGTGAGTAAAGATGTTATGAATAACAATTTCAAGTCGCTTTTGCTATCTGTCTATCTTCATACGTTATTTATTTTAACTACGATGAAAATTGCTATTATTTTAAGCAGTTATCATTCACAAGATAATTTCAAAATCATAATTTTAATATTATAGTATAAATTATAGTAGTACAGATCTTACCGCTGAATCTGAGTCTTAATAAACAGAAATCATAGCAAGGCATAATAATTGTTACAAGTTATTTTATTATTTACAGAAACGACGCACAAAATCGAAAACAAGTCACAAGTTAAAGTTCTCACCAGGTAAAGCTTTTTTTGTATTAACAAAGTTTCATTGGTCTAGTACATTAAACTTTTGTCTGAGCAAAGTTCAAGTCTAACAGCTCAAGTCAGAAAGGTTCGTTTATTAATTAGTCGTAAGGAGTCCATTACTAATTGACATTAAATAGTATATAAAGCACAAGCTCAGAGTAGCGCAACGGGCTATGGAAAGGGCTATGCTCGGTATTTCTCTATGTGATCGCATCAAAAATGAGGAGATCCGTAGATGAACCAGGATGATCGTCATAAATTGTAGCTCAAAGAATTAGCCGGTTGAAGAGACAATATACTGGCCACATAGTGCGAAGGACCGATAACCGTTGGGGAAGAAAGGTCCTCGAATGGTGCCCACGTCTCGGAACCGGAACCGGACCTCCTAGGAATGATGGATGGATGGATGGATGTAAAGTATCGGTTCATCTCTGAGTCATATTGTCAACTTGAAATAACCCTAGTGTGGAACCAATGTCAAATAACCTTATCGATATGTATAATTTTAAGTTAATGTAAATAGGAACTTCCTATCTTAACTTACTTCCTACGTTCTAATTATTAAGTATAAGTCGTAGTTAATAATTAGAAATTAGTACTTAAGTTAGAGTTAGAGTCAAACAAAATCAAATCACCAACACTTTAAGTAAAATAAAACCTTGTAACAGACACAGGACCTACTCCTCCGATTTAGGTAATATCCTTGGTATTTCATTATTTAAAATGTCCACATTCATAATGGGATTTTACGTACATATCTATAAAAATGATTTTTTACATAGTATAAAAACGAAATTTTCCGGTGTCGATAGCACCAGAGGCATCCATAATAGCCTTTTTCGTTAATAATTTTATCCAAAGCCATCCGAACTTTTGAACTTCGATAATTGAATCTAATTTAATTGAAAAGTAAAATTTTATTATTTAAATTTTTACTCTTTTACAGCAACCAAAGACTGGCAGTACTCGGGTGAGTGAAAATAATTATATTTTATAGGATGGAAAAGTATGCTCGTATGCTTATATGGGAAAATATTATGATATATTTTATAGTGTCTATAATCAAATACTTGACTAGTTTACTAGTCAATATAATTCTTACAATACGGGTCTCGATGCTATGTTGCGGATGGACGGACGGACATTGCGAAACTACAAAAATTCCGTTTTGACTACGGAACCCTTAAAACAAGACATCGACGTCATCACTCCCAGGTCATTCACACAAACTGTCCCTATGTCTAACGATCTCTATCACGACTTCCATAGTTCATGAACCTTTATAATTTCTACAGGCAGTATTATTTTACAGACCCATAAACACAATGGACTAGTCCTATTTATGTCACGTTTTACGGCAGCAGCTCTCGATGTTATTAGTTTCACTTCGAGTTAGGACTACGTTTACGGCGAGAAAAATATCGCACCTTCAGTGGAAAAAGATGAAAATTGCAATTTTACAGGAGAGCAAAACAACTGTTGAAATATCAGTAAGTAGTCTAAGGAATTTACATTACGATTTCTTGCACAAAACCATCAAGATTAATGATAAAAATTTGAAAAAAATTGAGCATATTATGCAGCTTTTGTCCCTCTTTCCAATCATATTAATACGAATTATCTATTCAACGTAAGGCTCTCCTGTCGGGGTCTTGCACAGCAACAGGCTTCCCAATGCTCCGGGATTCCCGCGGATATCGCCCTTAGGTTCTTGATTATAAGATCGCAGTTTTACGACGATTGGAACCGTCTTCTCCAGAGAAAAAGAGTTTGATTCTTCCCTAAAGTACCGCGATCCTACCGACTGCGCCAGTTAAATTCGGGCGAACGAAAATTATGTTTTTAAAAACAATTTATTTAATCACAGAAATTAATCAGAGTTACAATAATTATGTGTTTACGGAACAAAGGCTAGTACAAGACTCTTTGAATTAATTAAAGAAATGCTATTGTCCGAATGGTGTGCAATTACAGTGAAATGCAGCGTCAGCGGGAAGAAGCTGCATTGTCATCGATAAACCTCGGTTACGCCGTGGTAACTCCTCCCTCCTTAAGATGGAAGCGCACCTTGCAGCTTCCAGTAGCGTCCTCGCTACTACTTGTCTTTTTGACTTTTCTTCCAGAAATCCATTTGTAGATTTTCCACGCCAGAAAACCAGTAACAATCGCGTAGAATAAGATAGAAGTCCAGCTTGGAGTAGCCATGATCGTAGTCCAGCTGATGTCGTCCTCGTATTTTAAATTTTGTGCTTCCGTAATGAGTTGGTGTAAGTTGTCCAGGGATGAATCTTCCAATTTTATCTCAAATCTTATATTTTCTTCCGGTATTAATTGTTCCTTTGGTACGGGTATTACATCGTGTAAGTATATAGTATTAATATGACTTTGTAGAGTTGTGTTGTTAAGGCGAACTTGACAGTCGTTAGTAAGCTTAATTATATTGACTCCTTGTATCTTCCTGTATGCTGTTCTGGATCCACACTGAGTTCTCAATACTATTTCTTCACTGTTGACTACAATCCAGCTATTTTCTCCTATTTTCTGTATCTTCGCGGTCTTCAGATTTACTCTAGCATAAGTGCAGTTTGCTTCCTTATGTTGTATGAGAGATGGGATGCAATCTTCAGTTGACTCCGTTGATCTCATGTCCAATGACTTGCAGAGGTGAGTATCTTCATCAATGAGACGGCAGTCATCTCGCATATATGTGTACTCTTTACTTCCAAGTATCAGGTATTTGGATATAGGGATAATAGCAAGGTTATTTTTATTAGGGATAGAAAATAGGTGGATAAAATCATACACATTATTATCAATAGATGGAATTTCAAGGATAAAGGTAAGTGATTGCTGTGTACTATATGCTTTAATATTTATTGATCTTTCTATTATGTGAATATTACTAACACTTATTTCTGTTACAGGTGAAAAGGAAGAAAATTTATGTTTTAATTTTAATATTTCTACAACTAGATTATTCGGAGCGATTATACTGGGGTGTACTACTCCTAATTGTGAAAATGATATCGCGTCTTCTAATACCATTAGCTTATCTAAAACAATTTGTAAACTAAAATCTATTTGAACATACATATCTAGGAAATTAATGTGGTTTATTAGTTGATTATTAATAGTACTTATATTTTGAAAAGCCTTAACTAAATTGAACTGATTATCATTAATTTTCTTAATTTGGTTGTTAAATTCACTAACTGTAGTTTCAGCTAATACTAAAGATTTTTTCTGTAAATTTTGAGTTTTAATAACTTGATTTTTAAGATTAGCGATCTCATTTTCGTACCTAATAGCATCGTCACTATCCAAGTTACCAGTAATTGCTTTAACAATAGATCCTAGGCCATTAATTAAACCACGTTTTGCTCTCACGTGAGGCGTGATATAACCTATCTTTTTATCAATTAAATCTAATGTATGAGCTATTTGATCCTTATAAGTTTTATGTAATTCGTTGGTAGGCAAATGGATTTCTGCTAGTTTAATGCTAGAAAATAATGCGGTTAATTTACTAGTCGTTACATGAAGATCTGTAATATTATATACGCAAGACTAAAGGAATCTATTTGTTTAAAAGCTTTTCCTTCTCTCAGCAAAAGTATTCCGTTGGTGTTATCTACAGGGTCTATGGTTACGTTTGCTGCTGCGTAGAGCACGAAGGCTCCGATGATGGTCCTGTAACAAGGTGAGGTCTTCGTAGTAATTTAAAGTGTACCCTTATGGATTTGGAGTTAGGGTGACTACCTATAATCTCTGCTATGTTATTGGGATGCAGATGAATGATCTTATAGGGACCTTTGAAGACTGGCTTCGTTTTGTCGTTACGCGCTGTTTTGGCTACCTGCTTGTAAACTGTTTCACCTACCTTGAATGCCAGGTTTTCTGCGGTCTCATTACGCCTTGCAATTACCTGCTCCTTATTCTTAGACATGTGGGCTGTTACGCATTCCTGGATTGCTTCAGCGTTCATGCGGTGCTTAATAACATAGTCCTGATAATATTCTTTACTATAATATAATTCTAACGGATTTCGAGAAGCTGTATGTCCAAAAAGTAATTCGTGAGGTGTATATTCTGTAGCGGAATGGACAGTATTATTATAGGCTAATATTGCATATCTCATGATAGTTTGAATAGGATCTTCTTTATTGGACATCCTCTGTATGCGGATAATTTCGGCTATGGTGGAATGAAAACGTTCAATTGGTGAATTTGAATTTGGATTGTAAGGGGTGGTGAAATGTATATGAATTCCATGTAATGCACAGATTTCTTTTATGACATCGTTTTCAAATTTGGTATCAGAATCCGTAGTAATTTTAAGAGGTACTCCAACTACTGAAAAGTACTGTATTAATGCATCAACTATATTAATACTGTTAGCTACACTTAAAGGCAATGCTTGCGCATGTTTAGAAAAATTATCAATTATAGTAAGAAATGTGGCACCTCCTGTAGAATAAAGGTCCATAAATAGATGTTCCATGGGTTTCGTCGGGGTTTCTGTAAGTGCTAACGGGGGTCTTAATGGATTACGTTCATATTTAGCTTTAAGACAAGTATCACACTGATTTATATATTTTTGAATAGTTAATAGCATACTAGGCCAATGATAGTTTTTATGTAATTGTTTATAAGTTTCCTGTATACCACGATGTATCGTCTTGCCTTCGTGATATTTCTTAATTAAATCTTGTTGTTCGGTTTTGTTCTCTACTAATGTTACACGCAAAGCACATTTAAATAGTTTAGGGCCTCTATCGTTAAAAACTGTAGAATAGACTTTAGAAAATATAGGATATAGTTCTTCATTATAAAAATAGCAATGGAATACTCTATCTGCAATTGTATGTTCTTTTAAAAATTTGATAACTTCTTCTTCTGTATTATTTACTGGGATAAAAACATCTTTAATTGTATATCGTGTGCTAGTCGATCTATTATCTACTCTATAAACAGAACCGGGTGTTGATCTTATATGAAATTGCTTTAACTGTCTATCTATCGCATCTGCTAAGATAGGTATTCGAGCTCTACTATCCTCTACTTCTTCTTCATTTGTCTCTATTGGAATACGGTCTACTGTTACTAAACTCATACTATCAGATTCAGGCTGTAACTGGGATAAAGGTCTTTCTATAATGTTATCGTTATTATTACTATTACTACCATTATCTAAATTATCTATATTTTCACTAACTATGTTTTCATTTCCGCCTTGATTCCTAACATTTTCAAAAATTCTGTCAATTAAATTTTCATCCTCATTATCATCAAGATTTACTGCTAATGATTCCATACTATTATGAAACAATTTTGCGCGAGATAATGCATCTGCGTTAGTATTCTGTAAACCCTTTTTATAAATAACATTAAAATCATATTCTGCTAATTTAAGACGCCAGCGAGTTAATTTTGAATTTGGGTCTTTTATCGACATTAACCAAGTCAGAGGTCTATGGTCCGTATAGATAGTAAACTTACGACCATACAGATACGGTCTAAAGTACTTAACGGCCCAAACAATTGCCAAAAGTTCTTTCTCGATCGTCGAGTACCGTGTTTCGGTATCTGAGAGAGTACGAGATGCGTATGCTACAGGTTTATCGTATCCTACTTTACCCTGTGATAACACAGCACCTAAAGCAAAATCAGAGGCATCTGTGGTTAATATAAATGGTTCATTAAAATCAGGATATTTTAGAATTGGATCAGTGGTCAAAATCTCTTTACATTTATTAAAAGCTTTTAAAAATTCCGGTGAATGTATAACTTTATGATTTTTCTTTAAACAAATAGTCATAGGTTTAGTTAATGCGGCAAAGTTTTTGATAAATTTACGGTAGTATCCTACTAGTCCTAAGAATGCTTTAATATCTTTTTGTGTTTGAGGTAATGGAAAATTTAATACAGCTTTAACTTTATCCTTATTTGGTTTAACACCTGTATCTGTTAATTCATGACCTAGAAAGTTAACTTGTTTTTGCAAAAATTCTGACTTATCCAATTGGATTTTAAGATTATGAATTTTAAAACGTTCAAAGACTTCTTTAATTTTACCTATATGTTCCTGAAGGGATGTAGATGCTATGATGACGTCATCTAAATATGTAAAGACATTATTAATACCTCGCAAAATATGGTCCATTAATCTCTGAAAAGTACTAGGGGCATTTTTCAGACCGAAAGGCATTCTCAGAAATTCGTAGTGTCCACGCTCAGTAGTAAAAGCTGTTTTCTCTACGTCCTTGGGATGCATTTCTACCTGGTGATAGCCACTAGCTAAATCCAAAGTGGTAAAGTATTGAGCCCGTCCTAAACGATCAAGGATATCGTTGATGTTAGGCAAAGGATATTTATCTTCAACAATCTTATCATTTAATTTCCTGTAATCAATAACTAGCCTCCACTTTACATTGCCTGAAGCATCTGGTTTCTTTGGGACAATATGAACAGGACATGACCAAGGGGATACGCTTTCTCTAATAATACCTTGTTTTAATAACTTAGTTACTTGATTAGCAATTTCAGCTCGTTGTTGAGGGGGTTGTCTATAACTTTTAACGTAAATAGGGTTATCGTCAGTCAGTCGGAGTTCGTGTTTAACTGCATGAGTAAAGGTAAGAGGAATATCTTCTGAATAGAATAAGTCTCTATATTGGTAGCATAACTTAGTTATTTCACGCTTCTCCTCCTCGTTCATATGTTCAGTTCTTATTTTATTTAGGTTTTCGGTAAGTATTTTATCTATATTAGTTTTAACTTTCATGTTATTTACTTTATAATTGTTATTATTTTTAGAGTAATTTTCATCACAAGAATAGGGTTGTAAATTAATAGGGGTGTCATTATTTATTATCTTTTTTTGATCATTATAATTTATAATAGATGTTTTAAATAAACCATTTTTTACAGTTACTATTGCTGCGGGTGATTTTAGATCGTTCGACCAAAGGAAATCATCATGTAAGTATTGTCCGTCTGTAAAGTTCGTTTTAACAGTTATTATTTTACTACATCTTGGTTCGACTCTGATTTTTTTTGCAGGATAATCAAAATGAATTTGGATGTCGGCTGATGATGTGTGGAGCACTTTATTTTTCAGATCAATATTACTAGACAAAACTTTAAGAAGATCTAAACCTATTAAACCTTTATATTTAGGGTCAAAATCAAAGAGTAAAAATTTATGAAATATATCCGAATTAAAAGCTGGTGGTAAAGGTAAATACGCGACATGCTCGTGCTTAGTAGTAGCATGGGCAGTTCTTACTTCAAACGGTTCATATTCAATACAATATTCAAGAATAGTTCCGAAAATAACATCAGGGGAAATCATAGATCTCGATGCACCAGTGTCAATTAGAAATTTGCCATTAAACTCCGGTAATTCGATATAAGGCAGATGGTCTTTGTCGTGATTATTTAATTTAATTACCTGGGGTCGTCGGCGCGCTCGTCCTGGGTAAAATTTTGATTGTCACTTACCTCTTGTTCAGCGTCAGAAGTAACAGGTAAGTCGTAAGGGGGTTGTTCTTCGTAACACTCGTAAGGGATGTAGTCCTCGTAGCCTGGTTGGTTATACTCCACGGCATACTGCTCATCAGGACTATAGAAGAGTTCTTCGGACACGAAATGAGGTTTTGGTTTACCTACCGATCTCATAGTCACGTCGGAGACACTGCGTGGTTGGTTGGCAGCTCTCTGAGGCATGTTAGGCTTATTACTAAAGTTACCTGGTCGGTTCTTCCATGGCAGAAGAGAGTTAATCAGCTGCTGTCTTTGTTGAGGTGACATATTATTTTGTTTCGGCGTATAATTAGGTGTTAGAAGGCGTTGCCAAGGTTGTCGGTTATTATTATAGTTAGGTTGGTTATTATGCGGCATTGGAGGGTTAGTTAATTGTAATCTCTGTGGTATATTATTTGCTGGTCGGAATTGACTCGGGTTATAAAACTGAAAGTTATTTGGTTCCTTGAATTTTGCTTGCATATTATTATAATTATAATTCATATTATTATTACGATTAAAAGATAAGCGGGCCTCCTCTTGCCTAGCTGTAACTATCGCGGATTCTAACGAGGTTGGTTTGGCTATCCTAACTCCTATGGAAACATTAAAATCTAATTGATTAACGTACTGTTCTATAACCATATTTTCATAGTAACTTTTATCTGAATGTTTACCTATTGAATATAAAATATCAAGGATCTCCCTAAGACGTTTACCAAACGAATCAGCATCCTCCGATTTTAGGCGACGCGTACGGGTTAACTCTTGCATAACCTGAATTTCGTTCCTAGGTTCCCCTAAGCGACGTAATAACGCGCTTTTAATAGCTTCCCATGAGACAAGTTTATCCTCATACGCAATTGCGTCTACAGCCTGTCCACTAAGCCTATTTTTAATAAGACACAATACAGCGGGGTGACTCCTAGACATATCATCCAGTAACGCTAGCAAGGTCTCTACCTCTCGTATATAGTAATTTAACGTCTTTGGGTTGCCATCATATTTTGGCATTAAATCAGACACAACTTTAAAAGCAGCATCACAATCTTTAAGAGACATTTTGAGTTTTAAAATTTACTTTAAGTATAGAAATAAACTAGTTTATATTATTCAAAACGAAAAATAGAAAAAATGTTACTAATATTCACACAAAACACGAAGTATTCGCGATTTTAGCGTATAACAAACGTGTAAAGTAGTGTTATAGTAATATGTATGTATATGTCGAAAAATACACAGGAAAATAAAAAAATACACACAAATACAAAAAAAATACAACAGGAAATAGAGCAAGGAACTTGGAAGTTATTGAGCACTCACCAAAGCGTCCACTGCATCTCCTGTCGGGGTCTTGCACAGCAAC
>OZ010688.1:15006611-15119370 GCA_963932265.1 Thymelicus lineola
AAATACTAAATATTCGCGTTCGTCACGGATTAATCTTTGTAGAATATAAATGCTTTGTTTAAGGTATTTTGACGGAATAAAAAGTTCCGACAGTTGGGACAAATATAACCAATCTATAAATAGCAGTATATAGTCCTATTACGTACAATTTATAAATTCCTTTCAAACTATCTTTCAACAGTTACCTACAACAATATATGGCGAGGCTAAAGCTAAATGCTTATCTAAATGCTGAGATTTAGATTTTCAACACGAGGTAGGTTCTGATGAAATGATAAGTACCTAAGCGATTAAGGATTAAATAAACAATTACACAATTCGCAATGAATGTATTTTATATATAAGTATCTCAAAACTTTTGTTTACGTAGCTGTTTATATTGAAAATTCGTTATTCAATTGTTTCAAGTTTGTACGTGATTTGTGCCTTGTAGTTGTAATTAAAATGTTTGTGAGGCTTCACCGGTTTACGAGCAAGCGATTAGATGCTGCTAAATTAAAATACTAAAATATATGCAATTGCTCAAGCGTATTTTGTTTGTTAAAATTAACTCATCTATTCAGGTCAAATAACACAACAATTATTTGCTATCTTTACTTTACTTTGGGGCAACAGCGTGGATACACATTACGTCTTCACATTACAAAAAAAATGCATCCGTATTTTAAAAAATATTGACGACAGGGAAACTTGTAAACCGCATTTTATTAAAAATAACTTGTTTAATTGACATCCATCTATATTAGAGTTAGCCTCATAAAACACTCTTGTAATTCCTACTTTAAAGTTAAAGTTATACAGCTCCGGGCCATGCTGTGTAAAAAACGACCTAAAATCAACCCAATTAAAACAATACCTTATAAATAAGTATTATTAAAACCGCAAAGATTATTTACAAAAATGACAACAATAGAAATGTAAGTAAAATAGATCGATCTGCTCCCACTATGTTGCAATACCTTAACTGCTAACACTAACACCTATGTACTTAGTCACTATATGATTGCGATAAAAATATTGAGTATTGAGTATCAATAAAATTTCTAACGTTAAAAATATCCGGTCTATTTTCAACATGGCTCTTACAGCTGCTTATAAAGTAGGAACATGAATATGAAAAAAAGCTTCCAGCTTTAAATTGAAACTACGTGCGCCTTTCACACTTTTCACAGGTGTCAACTAAGCTGAGGTAAAAGCTTGCCGTGTGCGAAATGCTTTTAAAATAGTTTTTGACATGAAAATTCTCAACAAAATATAATCCCGACTGATACGCTGTCAGCTTTTCCAATCTATACTAATATTATAAAGCTGAAAATTTGTTTTGGTTGGTTGAACGCGCTAATCTCAGGAACTACTGGTTTGAATTGAAAAATTTGTTGTATTGGCTAGTTTATTTATCGAGGAAGGCTTATAACAAGAAGGCTTGATAACACCACGCTGTGGCCAATAGGAGTGAAACATTAATGGAAAGTGTTGCAAAAACGGGAAAAATTATTCCTTTTTGAGTTTCCGTTGCCTGTGCCTGCGTAAACGGTTAAAGTTACGCAAAAATCATGTATGATGGAATAGTTCCGGTGAGGGAGAGGAAGAAGGGGGACGGAGAGGGAGAGGGGAGGGAAAGGGAGAGAGAGAGGGAATTTAATGGTCTCTGATTTGTTAAACCTACCAAAACTATAAAAGTTAAAAGTAACATCAAAGTACATTCATTGACTGTTAGGCGATACGAAGTTCGACGGGATAGCTAGTTTTTAATAAAATATACCTACAATACCTACAAAAAGTTAATTAAAAATGTATTACTCGTAGTACCAGATATGTAATGGAAACATTCTCAAGTTTTGAAAGTTTCCAGGAATATTTCCGGAAATATTCCGGAATAATTTTGGAACTTTTGAAAATTACTATTTAACTTAGAAAAGACAGACACTTTGAAGATACTGGCTGAAAATATGTTGAAGTTACATTACAAATAATGCATAAAATTAAATGGTATAATATAATTTTATAAGAAAAATAAATGAAATCATAACCATGTTTTTATTAGGTAAATATTGTAATAATCAAAAAAATTATACGTAATTAGTTTGTTACTTTAAAAATAATACAAATGCGATTAGAATATTTATTTACACCTACCTATAAAAAAATCACAAAAGATGATTATTAATATATAATAAACTTCCTTAAAGTTTCCGGCAGTTTCGGATGTTTTCAGGAATACTTCCTAAAAATAGAAACTTTCCTGGAAATCATCTGTAATTAATACTAAAATTTTGTCTAAAATTTACATACGTTAGGTAGCATGTAGTAAAACATTAAATAAATAAATAACGCCACACTCTCATAGCCTCTGTGTCTTGGGTACCATGGACAATATACAAAGACTAGAACAACACATCCAGAAATTCAAACTCATCATTTAATGGTCGTAGCGCACATATCAACTCGGAAAGGGATCGGCACCGGATCGCCTCGCCGTCAACCTAACGTAAGCTCGGCTACGGCTAGGCGACGCCGCGCTTACGGCTCGCCGGCCGCTGGTTGACGGAATGAATGACAGCAGTTCGCCGACGCAACGGTAGCCGCGGCGCGGCGCGCGCACGAGGAAACGGAAAGTCGACGGATAGCGTACGGTGAGACGTAAGCGCGGGTACGGCAAGTCGTCCACGCACCGTAAGCTTGTCTCGAGGCGAGGCGATTACGTTACGGATCCGATAAGTGTGCTTTACAGTAGGGAGTTTCATACAAAGAATACTGACATGCAAGAGTTGATACGTTTACGTTCCGTTTACGAGTTGATATGTGTGCTATGACCATAAACCGCTTCGCTGGGAATCGAACCCAGGACCTTTTGCACGGCCTGGCATGGTAACCATTACACCACACGGGTCTTTAATTGATTGGCTTTATTTCCCTCAGGTCAAAGCAATTGGTCGGCTATATATCCCGAATGTGGCGGTCAATCACAATCACCAATCGACTTGCCAACACAAGGACTCGTCAAGGCCAGAGCTGGTCGGCAACTGGTTTTCAGCAACTATGACGCTATGCCGGAGAGCTTGAACCTTCGCGATGATGGACGGAGATGTGAGGAAAACCCTTTGTATTTGCCTATCACTTTCATTTTAAGAATAATACATGTAGGAAAACTCAATAATTAGTAATTTGGTAACACTAATATTTCAACTGTACACACAAACAGATTAAATTAATTTAGACAGAGACGTGACTTTACAAGTTTGGTTTTCGACAAATGAACGCAAATAGAACAATATTATTATTTAATTCCCTTCTTCCACCCACTGGCACTCTTTTATCAACGCCTCTGAAACTAAAATCAGAAATGTAACGAAGCTTACGTCAATACCTATTACTTACCCTGTTCCTTTATATTCTAGGCACGTTTTGTCATAATTCAATCCTGTTGAGAATTTCCAATTAAAGGTTATTCATCATGTACCTACCTAACACACAAAATTATCAACGTCTTGCCTTACTTTATCCTGAGCGACCTGATTTATTATTTATTCGAATTCAAATTTGGCTATTCATCTTGGACCCAAATCGCAAAGTGGCAGCCGGCGACAAAAATATTTTAATCAGTTGAATTGAGAACATCAATGAATCAAAACAACTCCAGTAGGATACTTTCAGTGTCCCAATATTCTAAGGTATTAGACACTTCTCTATATTGATATATTGATATCGCAGTAAGTAGGCGCTTAGTTCTTAAAGATCTTGCAGTAAGATTTGAGATGATAAACCATTTATTGGAAGAATCCAGTCTGCACCGGAGCAGCGTGGCGCAACATTCTCTAGGCCTCCTCAAGAGGAGAAACCAGTATTCTGTAATGGGTCATTACTGGGTTGAAGCAAATAAAAATATTTTTTCGAAATATTTTTTGTATTTGCCAAATGCAAAATCAGATTGTACGAAAATCTCCGTTATAACATCTTCACCATGTGAAACGCACGTTTAGGTAATTAAATAAATAGTTAAATGGATCAAACCAAATAGAAATTGGGACTCAGGTTGAAAACTGGCTGATGTGTACTCTCTCATTAATCCTATTTAAGGCCAAAGCTTCGCGCCGGAAGTTGCTTTAATTCCTTAGCTTCGAATTAGAATCAGGGGTGAATTTCCCAAGTGCATTTTTGAGACGGCGAGGTTGAAAATTAATGTGTGGAGGTAAACTACAATTATGCATAATTTTATATAGGTAGTTTAAGTAGTGATCTACATGATAGTGAAATATTCAGAGGTATTTAATACATAGATTCTTAATAAAAAAATATCTAAGACCTAAAATCTAATTCCGGTGTACTGTCCAAACTGCGTTTATTTACATATTTTATTAATTTAATTTTTTTTGTTAAATAAATTTCATTGAAAGGGAATGTTTTTTAGAAATACATTAAATAACACAACTAATATATATTTATGGAGTAATTTAAGATTAAACAACAGCTCTTAAAACATCTTTTAAAAATGTCCTACAAAAAAAAGCAATACCGGTGGCGCATTTTGTATACTTCATTACTTGTTACTTCACGATTTGGAAGACACCTTACTGGCTCTCCCCGCACCGTTCAGTTGTGCTCTTGGAAACTGCGTGTTAGGATGACCGACTGGTTGCGTAATTTTCCTGCCAAACACGTAAGTACTAACTGCGGTGGCGCAGGAATACAAAATCATCCAATTCCGATGTCATGTATATTAGTAAAAGTACAAAGCAGATTATCTAGAAATTTTATGGAGGGTTCCATTAACGGTTTTCAGCTACAATTGTGAAATAAAAGTTAACCTGTGACTAAAAGTTTTCTTTAAAATTCAAGTTTTGTCTCTGATTCTAAGTCCGGTGGCGCAATCTCGGTGGCTCCGGTGGCAAATCAAAGCGTATAGGGAAGTATAGGTCATAGAAATACAAGCGTGTCTCCATCTATCCATCAGCCCTTGGAGGTCCACTGTTGGACATAGGTTTCCCCTAACTTGCACCACTTTGACCGGTCCTGAGCCTTCTGAATCCAGCGGATGCCCGCTGTCTTCTTCAGGTCGTCAGTCCACCTGGTCGGGGGGCGTCCTATCATCCTATGCTCCTTTTTCCGAGACGTGGGCGCCATTCGAGGACCTTTCTTACCCAACGGTTATCGGTCCTTCGCACTATGTGGCCCGCCCATTGCCACTTCAGTCGGCTAATTCTTCGAGCTATGTCGGTTACCCTTGTTCGTCTACGGATCTCCTCATTTCTGATGCGATCATGTAGAGAAATACCAAGCATAGCCTTCTCCATAGTCCGCTGCGCTTCTCTGAGGTTGTGGATTAGGCCAACAGTAAAGCACCACGTCTCGGATTCGTATGTGACCACCGGCAACACAAACTGCTCGAACACCTTAAACTTCAGGCACTGATGTAGTGTTTTGGACGACAATATATGATGGAGTTTCCCGAACGCAGCTCATCCGAGTTGAAATCTACAAGTGACTTCTTTCTCGAAGTTGGACTTACCCATCTGGATCACTTGTCCCAGGTAATTGTATTCGTCTAGAACTTCGAGAGCAACGCCGTCAACAACAACCGATACGGGTGTGACATGGACATTCGACATGATTTAAGACCCACCCGTTGTGAGGCGCTGTTCAAGTCCCCCGAGCTTTGTTTCAAGTTCTTCCAGGGAACCCGCCAGGATGACTATATCATCGGCATATCGTAGGTGTGTGATGTATTCGCCATTGATGTTAATGCCATGTTGTTTCCACTCCATCAGCTTGAACACGTCTACCAACACAGCGGTGAACAGTTTTGGGGATATGACATCCTTGTCTGACACTTCTCTGCAGTTGGATGGGGTTCGTTGCTGTGTCGTGTACTCTGACGGACATGATGGCGGATGAGTACAAACACTTCAACACCTCGATATAGCGGTAGTCGATCCGCCACCGCTGGAGAGAATCTAGTACCACCCAGATCTCGACAGAATCAAAGGCCTTCTCATAGTCCACATAGGCTATACATAACGGCAAGTTATAGTCCTCGGTCTTTTGTATAATCTGCCGCAATGTGTGTATATGGTCTATGGTGATGTAGCCTTTTCGGAATCCTGCTTGTTCGGGAGGCTGGAAGTCGTCAAGCCTGCGTGCAATGCGATTTGTGAGGACCCTCGAAAACAGCTTATAAACGTGGCTCAGAAGTGCAATGGGCCTGTCTAATTACCGCTAAAAGGAGTCCGTTCATCTAGACTCCTATTCTTCAAAATGTACATAATATCTTTAAAGTATTAATCTCATGGGCATAAATCAATTTCGGTGGATCAAATTCTAATTCCAGTGGTCCTAATTTCGGTGGCATTTGATAGTGTAATTTGATAATATCTCCGGAACAAATAAATTTTTTTTCAATCTCTACTATATGACTAATTATCACTACTATTTACATGTTATTTATGCCAAATAAAGTGTATTAGAAACATCAAGTTTAAATTTAATCAATTTCGGTGGCTTGGATTTTAATTCCGGTGGTCCTTTAATAATTCCGGTGGCATTTGATAATTTCAAATGGAAATATCTCATGAACTAATCATTTTTTTTCGATCTCTAGTATATGATTAATTAGTACTACTCTTTATCTATTATTTAAGCCAAAAAAATTTATCAGAAACAGCAAATTTAAATTCGCCACTGTAATTAGGCAAAATTCGAGTTTGTTGAAATTCACCCATAGACATGTTCAGAACAAGGGATTCCGATGTCTAAAACAATGTCAAAATCTACCTAAAAGTTTCCTTTCACTGTGTTATTAAAGAGTTTTACATTTATCACCTTTTTCTGTTTATTGTTACTGTTTTATGGGAAAATATTCAGATAATATTATATTTTTTTATTATATTTTTTCAGATAATATTATATATATTTTTTGATAGTGGATCCCACTATTCAAGGTTCTAAGAGGTAAAAAGCTTTATGTATAGCACTCTACCAATGTACCATTATGATTGAAACCTAAGTCGTCCTTAGACATTTAGATACTGAAAGTTTCTTTGATAAACAATTTAGTGAGCAATATAATGTATAGGTAAAGCAATAATAAAAATAAGTTTCCTTCTAGGCTGGCAATGCATTGGTGACGACCCCGGTGTTACTAATGTCCATGGGTAGCGGTGATCACTTACTATCAGGTGACCCGTCTGCTCGTTTGCCTGCTTAAGGCATAAAAAAATGACCATGGGAAAAGGACTAAGATTTTATATTAGCAAAATATACCTAACTACTAGGGCATGTGATATCGGAACAATTTCAATATCGAAACTGGTTTACGATATTGAGCCCTGATTCCGGAATTCCGGAACTGGTTTCGATATTGGTTGTTTAAAAAAAAAATTTAAAGGACGAAATAAAAAAGTTTGAAAGTATGTTTTATGAACTTTAATTATTTATTGAAAATTAAGTTGAACTCAGAAAAATTTTAGCTAATCACGATAACATATAATTATAACATATAACTTTGTTAACCTGTTTTAATAAATCACATTTATTTTTTGTCTTTATAGTAAAAACACAAATAATCAACAATAAAAAAACAATAGCTCTATCTATAGTCTTGAGCATAAATCACAGTTTTTGAAGCTACATATTAAATTCTATATTCTTTGAATAATTAACATAACTATACTAACAATTAACACAAATTAACACCATCATCGCTATCATCTGTGCATGGGTACGCAGATGATAGAACAGTGGTAGAGAGATACCTACCGAGTTCCAGGGCCAGTAGGCATGAAATTCAGTCAGAAAGAGAAGCCGTGGTGGAACGTGTGAATCTCACACTTCGAGCCGTGTCCGAGAGGGGCGAAGCCAATCTTGTGAGATTCAACGCCACTAAAACACAGACGTGTCTCTTCACCGCCAAAAGGAGTCCGCTCACCTTGGCTTCTTCTTTTCAGAATGTGTCCTTGGGTAACACCGACTGCCTTCAGTTGTTAGGAGTTGAGATATCCTCTAAGCTCAACTTTGGGCAGTTATCGAATCTAAAGTTGAAGCTGGTGGAAGGAAACTTGGCGTCCTTGCGAAGGTGCGGCGGTACTTCACATCGAGGCAATTGTTAACCTTATACAAAGCTCAGGTTAGGCCATGTGTGGAGTACTGTTCTCACATTTGAGCAGGAGCAGCCAAATGTCACCTTTCTGCTTTGGATTCGATGGAGAAGCGTGCGAAGAGGCTCATTGGTGACCCAGATCTGGTTAAGACCAATCTGCAAAGTCTCGAGCACAGGCACAGAGTGGCTAGCCTCTCGGTTTTCTGTGGGGCACATTTTGGAGAGTGTGCGCAGGAATTATTTAATTTATTCCCCCTTCCCCGTTCCTCCATCGAATGACACGACGCACGGCTGGTATCCACCCTTTCGTGGTAAACATCCCGCCGGTACGGACGAGGCGGTTTGCATCGTCATTCACTATGCGCACCGCGAAGGATAATAGCTTGCCTGCGTCTGCCTTCCCACCCACCTATGACGTGGAATGAACACACGCTCGAAATAAATGAACACTCGAAATCACTACTTTGTATAGTAATAATGAATATCGAAATTTCGATATTGAAACACTCAGTTCCGGAACTGAAAAATTGTCCGAGATTCCGGAGTTGCGAAATCTCGAAAGTCCGATATCGACGCCCTACTAACTACAATAAAATGGGAATACGAATCAACCCCAATTTTGTTAAATCAGATGACACGAGGATATGAAACCCCTCCACGAATACGCCGCTCCGAAGTAGCGTGGTGGAGTATGCTCAAGGCCCTAGACCCTAGAATCTAGGTTCTGGAGTCTAGGCCTCCTCAAGAGGAAATGTGCTCAGTAGTGGACCACTTTGGTTAAAGCCATGTTTGTGGCCGTTAAAGTCGTGAAGTAATAGATCGAATTGAAATTTTTAAATAAAATAGTATATTAATCAAAGAGTGTTTATAGACTTACAAATAATTCTATACAAAAGCAAATACTGTCATAGAGTTCCAATTACATCTTAGACTTGGCAAAGCATCTACAAAAACTACCAACAATGTGAGTTTACGAGTTAAAACAGTCTCCGTATTTTCTTGTAGACCCTACAAATAAAAATAGCAGAGAATACGAGTATGTGCCAATTCCCCAGAATCGTCCATATCACATGTTATGGGGAGAACAAACGACCTAATAACCGTTAACTAGACAAGCATTCTTCGTATTTACTGCCTGACTCACTGCCGCACTCAGAGTCACTTAACGGTTACTTAAATCGCTTCTTAGTACAGCATTTGTATTGTGATCTACTCGTAATTATGTTAAAGAACTTTAAAACCATCGTGATTACTGAATGAGGTTACTAGGTAACCAAACTTATTTTCTACTTACTGAAAACTGACTGTGACTACATAATTATGTATAAAATACATAGTTACTGCTCTCGCTTCATTTGCTAAAATCTATTCCTTTATGCTCTTAGTACACCTACGCGTTCGTATGCGGCTGCGAGTCTTTGCGAAATAATTGCGGTAGCGAAACATCTGCGGAACGTTATTACACTGCAGTTCTTTCGCAAGGAAATGTCATTGTAGCTTTCGTGGGCTGTAGGTGCAGACGTCGTTTCAGAATGTCATCTGAGTCGTCCCAGTCGTCGCTTTCAGATTCTGAAGAGGAAGAATTGTTGTTGCTGGCGTCGGTATTAAAGAGAAAGCGTAGAATCTGGGTGCATGAAATAAATCAGAAGCGAAGAAAACTCGGAGAAAATAAGCTATGCTTAGAACTTAAATAATAAGATTGCTAGTACCGCAGGATGAAGAATTACTTAAATTAGAATTTGGCCGGCCATTATCAAGTTCTTGCAGTTGAGCCTGAGTTATAATATGTGTTATTTGGAGTTTAATAACAGCTTGTTTATGTAAAGAAAACTTCTAGACAGTATTAGCATAACCTAAAAACTCCATGTCGATTCGGTCACATGCTACTTTGACAAGATTTTCTGCAGTGTTTGTGCCTGAAGTTCCCGTTTTTCTAGTCTTCAAATAATTTATAATTTTGTCAGCAGGATCGTTGTTGCTTACACGTCGTCGTCTTCGGGATATTTCTTCATGTCTTGGATTACTCTCAGTTGCCTCGGGTTCAACAATTTGTTCAGCTTCAGTAACATCTTCATTGTCATTCTCTGTTGATATAGTACTGGTATCCGGTATTATCCTGCTGGTTTCCAGTGTACTTTCGGTTTGCCTTAAACTTATGGAAGAATCGATGAATGACATTTGATCAGCCCATTGCCAATTAGCAAGTTTCTTCGCTGCTTGTCCACTGCTTGTTTGCTGGCCCTGTTTATATTTTTTATAAGTGTCCCTTAGATTTCTCCATTTAGCCTTCAGAGTTTTAACTGTAACAATATTTTCAGGTTTTTAGGAACTGGTGACACATACACAACAATATCTTTCTCTTATCGTTTGGGTGGATGTACTGTTTCAAAGATAGTAACACAAGTATGTGAACAAATTTGGAAGATACTACAACCAGAATACATCCCAGTTCCATCTACTAAATCATGGTTGGAAATAGCAGATGCATTTCAAACAATATGGGGTTTACCTAACTGCCTTGGAAGCGTTGACGGCAAGCATATTGTTATTAAATCTCCACCTAATAGCGGCTCACTATTCTATTGCTATAAAAAACGATTTTCTACTGTGTTGTTGGATGTAGTTGATCCACATTACAAATTTACATACATAGATGTCGGATCATATGGTAAGGATTCCGACAGTACAATATTTGAGAATTCATCATTTTATCACCTTTTAAAAAATGGACGGGATCTGAGTTTGCCAGCTCCTAAGCCTTTGCCAGGTTTTCAACAGCCTACTCCACATGTATTCATTGGAGATGGAGGATTTAAATTAGAGACCTTTATGATGAGACCTTTCACTAGAGATGCAGCAATGACTGACAACGATAAAAAACATTTTAATAAATCATTAAGTAGGGCACGAGTTGTAGTCGAATGTGCGTTTGGCATATTAGCACAAAAATTTAGAATATTCTTGAGGCCCTTAGAAACAGATTTAAATAATACTATTAAAATTGTTAAGGCTGCATTGTGCTTGCATAACTTACTGCAGATTCACGAAGGTGCACATACATTCGAAAACAAACAATTTCCGGAATCTATAGGAGCATTTGTACCGATGCATCCGAATAGACATAAGGCGGACTTAGCAGCATTTAATGTTAGATCTCAATTTGTTAACTATTTTAAAAGAAATTAAAAATTAAAAACGGAAATGTAAACAATAAATTTCTTACCATCTATCCCCGTCTTTTCTTGAATTTTCCTCCATGCCACCTCTTTTTTGTATGCATTTTTGTAATCAACATGCCCAACTAAATATAACTCGGGATAATTTCGAATCAAATTCAATAATATTTCAATATTTTCGGCTTCCATTGTGCGAAATTTTGTCCTCACCGACAGAACGCGTGGTGACGCCTTGCGATGCGAAACACCACTAGCGAAACGGCTGCGTCTGTGTAACGGCCATTTCGCAGTTACTTGCGAAACAATACCGACAAGGACGCAACTATTTCATCTAACTATATAGTAGAGCGAGACATAACACATGCGAAACGTTGCCATACAACTTACAGTTTTTTCGTCGTTTCGCTGCCGCATACGATTGCGTAGGTGTACTGAAGGCGTAAACACCCTTCAAAAATACATGCATATTATTTATGAAAATATTAAAAAAATAATGTTGCCAAGCTTATTCCAATATATTTGTGAAAACAGTAACTAAATTAGTACGGCTGTTTCTAGAATTAGTGAGAATAAAAGTATTCAGACAGATTGAACAAAATTCTAAAAATCATTGTTACGTGATCATAATTCGTTAATATGAAAGTGTCAAGCTTTTCGCTATTACTTGTGGATAAATAAGTGATTACCTATGCTAAAGATTCTCCATGAGCATAATATTGTTAACGGTAGGTATATCAAACTTATGCATTTCAATCGCTAGTTTATAATCAAATATGCGACGACGACGAGATAAATTGTTTTACAACGTTGACGGTCGCCGACTTGTATGAAAATTCATAGCTTACACGATACGTAGGATACATGGACATTGGACAATATTCACACGTAATCAGAGCTTGGGTCGTCGAGTTGTATGTGAATATTCGCTCTGGATTTCATATCGCTTCCTTTATGTGAAACTTGTCAACTTGCCAATTCGGCTTTATGCTTTATATCGATTCAGTATGTAGGTAACATAGAGGATTGCTAGCATTAGGCGGCATATTCATACTTGTTCGGTTCAGCATTTTTAAGCGGCTAAAGCGAATATGTGAAGATGTGGATATATTGTTTGACAAATAGCTGTTTTGGTTAGTTGAACGCATAAACGTCAAGTCGACGTCAACGTCAATCAGAACTGAAGTGGAAATACATTTAACTATATCGGTCTAACTTAAATCATATTAGCTGGTCGGCAAAATCGCCGAGTATTACTGTAAGTAAATCATATTTATATTATAAGTTTGCCCAGGCCTGACGCACTCCCGACTTTCGGAATGAAGTCACAAGCACATGCCGCGTTTGACGTGTCGGGCTAATGGTCGTAGCACACATATCAACTCGTAAACGGAACGTAAACGTATCAACTCTTGCATGTCAGTATTCTTTGTATGAAACTCCCTACTGTAAAGCACACTTATCGGATCCGTAACGTAATCGCCTCGTCTCGAGACAAGCTCACGAACTGCGGTACGGTGCGTGGACGACTTGCCGTACCCGCGCTTACGTCTCACCGTACGCTATCCTTCGACTTTCCGTTTCCTCGTGCACGCCCCGCGCCGCGGCTACCGCTGCGTCGGCAAACTGCTGTCATTCATTCCGTCAACCAGCGGCCGGCGAGCCGTAAGCGCGGCGTCGCCTAGCCGTAGCCGAGCTTACGTTAGGTTGACGGCGAGGCGATCCGGTAACGATCCCTTTCCAAGTTGATATGTGCGCTACGACCATAATTCAGAAAAGTCATAAGGGCTGTCACACATTCGTAATCTATCACATGTCACACGTTAGTTCGATACAAGGATACAACGCGCTGAGTCGTGCTATACAATATTAACTGAAACGAAGGCAAAAGCATATTGCATCGCATTCCGCTACCCAAACAATAATGAGGATCTGAATCCGACGTTTTTGTCATATGTCATTCCAGAATTGATACGCATACCTGCGAAAATATTTGTTTCATAAACAAAGACGTATTGCCATCTTCTTAGGTACATGTACATATATACTTTATGTATAGACAGACATTGTCAAATAAAAAAGATTTTTGATCTACATACTACTAAGTAAATACCTACTTACTTAGCCTAAATTTATTTGAAACGGCGTTTGTTCATAAGAGGAGCATGGGCATATAACTGGCAATTAAACTTTCAGATTAATTTTATTCTTTCAAAAAAGACAACCCTGACATTACCAAAGAGGAAAGATAGCGTTAGAGAGGAAGGCAACTCATTACGCGTTTTTGATTAGCGCTGTGCGACCTGAATTTATAATAACTTTATTGCGTCGGAGCAAGAGTCGCCATTTATTTAAACGATTTTGCGGAGTGAGCCTTCTGTACTATTATATACCATTATATACTATTATATATTCTGTGGTATGCCAGCATATTAAGTATTCCGAATGGAGTGCTCGGCAGTTTTGCCGACCAACTAATGCCGAACATATAAAGTTATAATTGCATCGGCTTGTTGTTCAAGAAATACTGCCGAATCGAAAGTGCCTAGCCGAATATGTGTGTATCGACCCTAATAAGTCTCGTGATTAATGGACGTACAATATTTCTTCCAGTGACTGTTTATGGAAGTTGGAAACCAGGTCATCGACCCCTGATTTATGGCGGGGCAGCGCATAGCCGAAGATACCTGTTCCATTCTTTAGCTCTCCACTGGCCCTCAGAACATTTCGTAGCGGGCTTCCAGTACCCCATGGAAAGCCAGCTCATTCACATATCAGCAGAGTACAAGAACCTAGCAGAGGCAATTAAAGCTTCCCAAAAGGATCCTTTGGCTATCCTTGGAATCTCAAATTTATATATGGTAAGAACTGTGTCGGTATACAGCCATATACGTCATATCGACGCTTGAAATGAAAAACCACATTGACCTAACTTTTAGCGGTTTAAAGTTGGATTTTTTGCAAAAAAATCATATATTTTTACACGTTTTATATTAGCTTCACCTGTATGTTTGTTTGTTTGTCTGTCTGTTTGTTTGTTTGTAACTTCTCTTTGGACTTGATTTTGACCCACAAACGGTCAGGTTTCTTTCAAACTTCGTAGACTTATCGAGGATCGATGACAATAAATTCAATATTTAAAGAAAAAAGAAAGAAAAACCTAATTACACGCTTTAATTTGCTTTAAATGGTCTGATTTCTTTCAAACTTCGTAGACTTATCGATGACCGATGACAATTTAATATTTAAAGAAAAAAAAAACAAAGAAAGAAAAAAGAAAAACCTAATTACACGCTTTAATTAGCTTTAAATGGTAAAATTTCTTTCAAACTTCGTAGACTTATCGAGGACCGATGACGTTTCAATATTTAAAGAAAAAAAAGTCAAACTTAAAAATTAAAAAATAAATAATAGTTTAAAAAACTAAAAAACACGCTTTTATAGATAATCCAACAAAAAAATATATAGAAAACAAAGGAGAATGCCCATTTAGTATGGAGAAATGTACTGACTTTAACATTTTTGTGTCTTGATAAAAATACCTTTATTTGATTATGTTATCTTAATAAATTACACGTACTAACTTTAGTCAATGTTAATATTAGGAAATAAGAGATTTTAAACAAAATTAATTTGTATTTAGGTTATAGTAAACTCACAGTAATTGGACTCTATGCAGGCGTATTAAAGTCGATTGCGTATGTAATGTCGATCTTTTAAGTTTTTTTTTGTCATTTGACAGTCCCCAAACACCATGTAGTTTGTAATGTATTATAATCACAGAACACTATTACTCCCGGCTGATTAATAATTTTCTAATTCATTTGACAGTCCCCGTATGTCATCTAGTTTGTTGTCATGGATATATTATATTGTATCATAATTATAATCGAATCAATGCAACCTATTGGCCCGAAGGATCTTAAAAGATTCCTGATTGGCCCTTGTTCAAACATAAATGGCCCAATGGTTTTCTTCTGTAAAACGGAAGTAAAGTTACTTATTAATTTCAGAAAATTATTCCCGTTAAGGATTTTTTAGGAAATAGGGTAAAGTACTTGAAATATTTTAATTAAATTTTTTGTCCAAAAATCATTGTGACACAATTATTTTTTAAGAGTACTAGCTATGGGCATTCGCCTTTGAATTAAGAATCGTGTAATTGTAATAAAAGCGTGGGGTGCTTTTTAAAATATTATCAAAATGATAATCCTTCTACTCATTGACACCATGCATGCTTTTATTACAATTACACGATTCTTAATTCAAATTTATTTTCTATATTTTTTTTGTTGGATTATCTATGTATAAAAGTGTGTTTTTTAGTTTTTTAAACTATTATTCATTTTGTAATCCTCCTACCGACGTTATTCTTACTATAATGTTGTGAAATCCTATTTTTTCCTATTTTATCATCTATATTGTGGCATATACCTACAACAAATTTTCTAAAAAATTAACTTTAAATTTGGTCTCCTGTAAAATTAACTCAATGCCGCAAGAAAAACATATCGTTTGCTTCGGTAAAAGAAAACTTGTCGAGAAATCTTGCTAACTTCTCCATAATGTCGTCGAATTAATGTAAGTGCAGCAAGTAATTAAATTATTATTAGAGGTTACTACGCGGCTACGTGCCATTTTCTCACATTATAACCCTACAGAGCTTAATAGGTGGGTAAATGGTGGTTGAATTTCGTTTAATTTTCTCTAAAATATTTGATGTCACTTTGGTATAATTTAAAACATAATTAAAGATAAAGTTCAGTGAGATACCGAAAGGTTACATGTCAGATATGTCAGTTTTCCGGAGTTGTGCGCCATTTTGTAATTGGTACTATGCTCCTTATTTTAATTAATCGCTTGGACGTGTGGCACAAGCTACTGACTTACGCGGAGGTGTGCCATTGATCTTTTGTTTGAAAATATACATATTAATTGTTTCTTAATATAGACGAGAGACGAATCTTTTGATTATTATAACCTATATTAAGTAACGAAAGTAACTAATAATTGTTATATTGGAACGAAGTTCCTTATCGCGTGTTGTGAAAGGGGGCTAGACGGAAAATTACGACAGTTTTTGATTTTACGAATGACGACACTTTTTTTGAAGTGATTCACAGAGTTTTACAGAGATGGCGCTGTACAATAAAACAATACTTAAATCGAAAGGAACTTCGTTCCATCCGGGTGTCCCTTGACACCTCTCATGTTTTTTTAAATTATTTTTGTATCTGAACATCAGAGTGACAGATTCGCGGAATTTGCTTAAACACACAAGACGCAAAGCAGTTTACGCTATTCGTTTGTTCCGCTCGAAATTGAATTTTGGGCAGAAAGTTGTTATTCTATATTCTATTTAACTGTTTTTCCGTTCTAAAATTCCTAGAAAATCATTCCTTCCTGGAATAAAATATTGGAAGATAATGCTTTTAACAGTATTTCGTAAAGTCTACTGAACGCTGCATCAAGTCCCCTGCAAACTTGATAAGTAAAATTGATCATGTATGGCCAGCTTTAATGTTGCATCATGTCCGTCAATGAAATGAAATGCGTCAGCAAAGCGCAATGTCTTTTAATGCTAGAAAACTGTTTGGTAAATACATAGTACCTATCAAAACTACAAAATCACAAAATAAAACGATTAAAAAAATATTTTCAGTTACTGCGTCCAAAATACGTAAAAACAGTACCTACTTAAAAACGGCGTTACAGAGAGTTGGCTTGTTTAAGGAGAAAATCATTACACACCAATTAATGTTATTGTATGTATGTACTTGTACATCTCATAAACATAACAATTACTTTTGGTTCTATCATCAAAGCTCCAAGGTCAACAATTTGCCTTAGTGCTGTTCTTTGATAAACAAATAAATGAAAATGCAGATCCGCTGCTATTATAGATAATGAACAGAAATGTATTTTTTATTTTACCTTTATTGACCACCATTAAAAATATCATGGTACAAATGACGAGCTTAGTGCTCAGCGTTATCTGCCAAATGTACGGTTTTCGTTAGAATCTCACCCGCTCCCGCTTTCCGTTGCCACTTCCCCTTACTTTCCTTACTCTGAAACAAATCACGTAATTCCCTTTTCCTTTGTTTCTAGATCTCTTCTGACAGCTGTCCTTTTAAGTGACAAACTCATTTTTATCACCATTCTATTTAGAAATCGTTGTTTAAAAATGTCATGGTCAAAATAAAAGACAAAAATAATATATTGTGGAATAAAGATGGAGACATAAAATTAAAATTAGTCTGGGTAAAAGGAGCACTGGTCGCCACCCGACCAAGTGTGTTGATGATCTAAAGAAGACAGCGGGAAGCATTGAAGTATAATGTCATAGAACAGACATCTCGAACAAAATATGTGTCCCGCCAGGGAGGTTCGATTTTCAAAATTGAGCCCCGGTTCTCCTTTCAAAATCGAACGAATCCATTGAAGATTGAAGCCACGTGGCGCCAATGCATTGGGACATGCATGGTGTTCGCGGTGTCGGTTCTATACGCTAGTAATAATATTTCAATGGCGGGAAGCCGCTGGATTCAGAGGGCCCAGGACCAGTCGGAGTGGCGGCAATTAGGGTAGGCTTATGTCCAGCAGTGGACTTTAAGAGGCTGTTAGATATAGATAGACATTATTAGTTAATATATAAGTAACATAACCAAGATTTCTTTTCTTATTAAAAGTAGGTCAGCAGACTCAACAGGCCGTAAAATACGTATTCAGGATGTAACAGGAGTGGTGGATCAACTGTGACCCGGGGGGGGGACCTCAATAACTACCAATTTAACCCCGATCATGTATGTTCAACAATTATAATCAGTTGTTCAGCTGATATTTGGGAATTTGTGATTTTTTTGAAGAAATCAGATTCTTTGAAAAAAAAAATAGACTAATTGTTAGGTCTAGGCTTGTTAGCTCAATAGTATGCCTTTTGTATAATATAACCGCCGTAAATCATTGGTTTATCAAAATTGAAATAATTTTGATTATTTAGACCATTAAAACTTAACATTAATTTTCAGGGGCTATAGAAAAAATATTTCATTGTATTTTTTTCCACAAACTATCGTATGAACTACAAAAATTCTTGTAGAATAATCCCTGAAAATTTAATTTGGCAAACAATATGTAAAAATAATAAAATAATGTAAAAATAAATAAAAATAATACAAGCTTGAGTCTATAAACAGCGAAAATCCTTCATACTAATTACGAGAATCTATCTTACATCAAGAAAGTTTTATTTAGGCACTTACTTAAAGTATTTGCGTTCCTTATCAGTAAACTATAGTCGATTTATGATTAAAGAGCGGTGATAAATGAAAAAGTAAAATATTATAAAACACTTTTAATGTGAGCTATTCTCGTAATTTATAGTATGAAGGATTTTCGCTGCTTTTTGACACAAGTATTTTTTTACATGTTGCCGTGGCTTCAACCCATTAATGGCCCACTACTGGGCACGGGTCTCTCCTCTTGAGGAGGCCTAGAGCATACTCCACCACGACATGTTGCCGTATTGCTAGCCAAATGAAATTTTCAAATATTATTTCCCACGAATTGTATTATATAATAATAGTTTTTAAGATAGTTTGAGGAAAAAAAAAATATTTTCTTTACGCCAACCAAAGCCGTATTCATGTTGGAACGCCATAATGCTTACAAAAGTCATATAACTGAGTACTGCCCTGATTATTTCCATTCTCGTTTTTATCAGGTCGGTTGCCTGTCGGAAATGGCCACTTTTCCGCCTCTTTACTCATAATCATTGTCCCTGAAATATTACTGAAAGGTCGTAATTGTGAAGTTTTGAGGGCAAATTCAACGAGTCTTGAATATTTTAGTAATATGGCGATCATTATTTACTGTGATTATGGTATAAATATATCTTAAAAAACTTGCCAAGTGCGAGTTTCAACTTGTACATGAAAGGTTCCGTACCACCATGCAATATTTACATGGAAAATACTTGTTTTTCTATGGGGACTTAATTCACATTTTACTTTCAACCTAATTAACTATACTTTCACAAATGACATAGTCTAAGATAAGATAAAAATGCCGAAAATTTTTGTAGCAATATCCCCTTGTATTTTGAAGAATTTTAAATATTTTTGGTTTTTATAGCGACCACAGGAGTAAAACTTCAATTGTCTTCCTATTTAGGTTTAAGAGATCAAGCAGTTGAAGCAGTGTGATAGGCGGATGGACGAACAGACGGACAGATGGACAGACGGACGGATATCTTGGTTGTGGATGGACAGACATCGGTCTATTATTGGTCTATATTACTATATTTTTAAACGTAACTTTATTAACTCTCTTAAGTTTATTATCATTTTCATATCAGGTTATAACATACTTAGCAATTTATTTTCATTTCTATAATTTTTTTATCTACATATTAAATAACTCCAATTATTAAGATTCAGCAAAAGAGTTAGGTATACCTGAATTAAATGCTTACTACTATAAAAAGGAACGTATTTGTATAATGCCTGTTTTTCTGACTGTACCTACCCAATCTTATATATTTTTTCAGTATGGAAATCGCACGCAATCTTGCCTCAAGGAATTACTTCAGTTGAACGCAGAAGGAGGCTTTGGTATCAAATCCATAACCAGAAGACCACTCAGTGATTTCAGTCCACCTTTCAAAGAGTACGTCACCTACCAGGGGTCGTTGACCGTACCACCCTGCACGGAATCTGTACTATGGATGGTACGAGCAAGAAGTTTGACTATCACTAGGGTATGTATCTAGTTAACAGTAGCTATTTTCTAAGAGTAAAGGTCGTAGCCCATCTAAACGACTCCGCTCCCACCCAACCAAAGTATGAGAATTCAAATATAAATTTTAAATCGTGCACTGTAGATGCAACTATTGAGTGGCAAGGTTGCGGTAAGCTTGCTTCCCGAGCGCTGGCTGCTAATTTTTGTTGTTACTGTAAAGTGCACCTATAGAGCACGATTTTAAGTCTATATTTGAATTCTCATACTTTGGTTGGGTGGGAGCGGTGTCGTGTAGATGAGCTACCTTAAAGGTAGCATACGTAACGTGGACGGGACGTGGACGGGGCATAAATATACGTGCGTGCACCGTTCCCATCCCGTCTGTACCTCCGTAGCGTATGCGCTATCATTTTCATTTTCCATGAAACGATGTTTCCATTTCACGTCCCGTCCCGTCCGAGGAAAAACACGTTACGTATGCATCGACCTTTAATAGATTAGAATTGTTGTTAAGTCCGCCCATTGTACTCCTTAGTATTAAAGTTGTAACAAAAAAGGATAAATAAATAAATAAAGGCAACAGATTTTTTAGACTTTTGTTCTAAGGATGCGTACCTATCTGACTTCTACCCGAGATGTGGAATTTAGTCTAGTAGTATTAGTGTTCATGAAGAATACTTCGTTTTCGTAGCCTCGCATAGGTACTGCATAACGCAGTTTATTCAGAAATTTTCAGTGAAAGAATAAAACACCTACCGTTTTATGCGATTCTTCTACTCAGCACGGTAGTCTAAAAGAATTACCGACTGGCTGGCGCATAAGCTCTATTACAACTTATTCACTGGGTGTTTCTAGGCTATTGGAAAAATGGCAAATAATCTTTTGGCACCAGACGGGGAACCACGAAGAAACTTAATAAGACATCCACAGCAGCGAAATGACAGAAAAATTTTCTTCTTCACGTGAGATCTGAGCAATGTATGAAAAAAGTAAGGTGAATAAACTGTCTTTATAATTATATTGTTGTTTAATTTGCAAATAAGGTTGTTAGCTCCAAATGTGGACCATATTATCAGACTATTTCCAAATTGGGATTAGTAATTAGGATAATTTTCATCTTGACATCCCGGCAATAAGCTGCTCTACTGCTCTAGCTATTAGACTCCAACGGCGATTGAGACATAAATCAGTCTTATTCAGCGGTCTAGAAGCAGAAAATTTACGGGTGTAGGGCACTGCTCCACCTAAAAGACAGTCTTATTCCGTTCCCAACAAAAATCGAGACCGTATAGATGAACACAAAAATAAATAAAAATAAATAATTTGTATTTCATAGGCAATTCAATTTATACTGTGGCTTCAACCCATTAATGGCCCACTACTGGGCACGGGTCTCCCCTTTTGAGGAGGCCAAAGGCATACTCCACCACGCTGCTCCAGTGCTGATTGGTAGAGGGGTTAGTGGCATACCCGAATTTCAGAAGTTTTCAAACCGCCCGAGGGCCTCCGACATGGCTCAACGACTGTTATATTATGATAACAACCGGGACCGACGGCTCTACGTGCCCTCCGAAGCACGGTTTATAGTACAATAAATATATATAAAAATAAGATTCTAAAGAAAACAAAAATAAATTATCATTCATAATAAATAACTATTCATTTAGTCGTATGTTTTGTGTGCTTAACTTAATAAGCTATTAACTTGAGCACTGTCTGTAAAAGTCCTTCAAAGTTAATTGGATCATCATAAATTGAGAAGTCCGTCTGGGTCGTTGGCAGTTTTAATAATAAATCATGACAGACTCTACCGTTATATGAAATTAAGAGCTGTAGTTCTTCCATACTGCTCAAACAGGTACAATCACCCTCATTCAATCATTATATTACGAACTTTTTGTGAGCATTGTTTTTATTAACGCTTCACACACTTAATAATTATTTATAGCCCCACACTAGGATTCCCTGCGTTGTGGGTGCCATGCCACACTTCTTAAACACATTTTTAATGCTTGGGAGGATAAGCATGATGCTATCGGTATATTCTGTGACCTCTCAAAGGCATTCGATTGTGTTGATCATAATATATTAATAGACAAACTTAGGCATTATGGTGTCTAACCACAATCAGTTAGTCTTATAAAATCTTATTTATCTGAACGTAGTCAAAAAGTAGTTATTAATGGAATAGTCACCTGGAGCGCACATAACAATGGGTGTGCCCCAAGGATCAATATTAGGACCACTGCTATTTTTAATATATATCAATGATCTTCCTTATTTCACTAAGGACATGTGTGAAACGGTATTGTTTGCTGACGATACATCTTTAATTTTTAAAGTAGATAGGAGGAACGTAAATAATACTGTTTCTCAAGTATTACACTGGTTTACATTTAATAACTTGTTGTTAAACGCGAAAAAAACTAAATGTGTCAGATTTGCCTTACCTAATGTGAAACAAATCCCAGCTAAAATTGTCATAAATAACGAAGTATTAGAACTAGTAAATTCTACAACATTTCTCGGCATTACCATAGACTCTAGACTACAATGGGGTCCTCATATTGAAGCCTTGTCAGGGAGGCTCAGTTCCGCTGCTCACGCTGTTAAGAAAGTAAGGCTCTTGACTGATGTAGAAACAGCAAGATTAGTTTATTACAGCTACTTTCATAGTATAATGTCGTACGGTCTATTGTCGTGGGGCTCAGCTGCAGATATTGAGTCAATCTTTATATTACAGAAAAGAGCAGTTCGCGCTATTTACAACCTCAGACCTAGGGACTCTCTTAGAGAACTCTTTAAAGAAATCAATATACTAACTGTTATTTCACAATACATTTTGGAAAATATTATGTATGTTAAAAAATACTCCGATACTTTTCTTAAAAAGAGTGATGTTCACAATATTAACACAAGAAATAAGGCTAGACTGATTGTGCCTAGTTTTAGACTCAGAAAAACTAGTGGCTCGTTCAATCGTTCATGGGTAGATGTGTGAAAATCTATAATAAAATCCCGTTAGAATTAAGGCTCCGTGCCGCGATATCAACAATTTCGGTCAATTTTAATCACTGTTTGTGTGAACAGGATAAAGAGATTAAGCTTTGTTTTTTATAACTATAAGAGTCTAATTCTTGTTCTTGCTGATAGCGCAGACGAATTTAACATATTATTTATAATAATGGCAAATCACCACTATTTAAAACCCTTCTTTTCCGAAAAGTAACGTGCAAGTGATTTTTGTCTTCGTTTTACAACGAAAATACAAAATATTCCAAACATTAAAAAATATAAATAACATGAATATACGGTCTATTATTAAGTAGCCTAGCCAGTTTTTTAAATTCCTATCCAAATATAGCAGAAAAATTTTTTGAAATAACGTAATTTCGTTCGAAGTAAGTATTTTTTTCTATTAATTAGAAACATTTTAAGGAAATTTTAAAAAATACACATTAATCTTAAGTTAATCCTTTAATAGAATCAAAATTTTATTTTATGAAAAAATAATGATTTCGTTTGTTAATAATAGTTGCAAACTGAACTATATTATGGACCGCATTAAATATATTAAACCAGTACCGCCGAGGCTATCAACGCGTAAGGACGTATTACTTTTTTTCCCGCGACGCTCGCGTGTTTTACGTAAAAATTTACACAAATTGTACGCCGACTATCACATTTTGATCCAATTATTAAATTAATTATTTTTTATTTTAATAACACCATGCATCATCATGTTTCTATGTATTACAAAATTGGCTGTTCGAAGGGGGGTGGGGTAGTTATAGTAGTTCATATAGTTAGGAAGAAGATGAATTTACTGAATTCAGCGAACATACCCGAGTGGGGTATCAAATGAAAGGGTTTGATTTGTGTAGTACTAAATTGACTGTTTAAGGGGGGGGGGTAATTAACAAGGGGCCATCCATAAATTACGTCACACAAATTTCATGACTTTTTGACCCCTCCCCCATCGATATCACCCCTAGAGTGACGTCACATATTATAAATTTTACTCCTAGAAATTATTAAATTAAGTTCCATTTTTGTTTTTCAACTTAGTAATTCACTTAGTAGTACTTCAAGTGTTTCAACTTACATTTTGAAGTGAAAACTTCTTTAGTACGGGGGTGATTTGAAATTCGATGAAACGAAACTGTCCAGTAAAAAGAGACAGACACATAAATTCTAAAGTGAGATAGGAAGCATTGTACAGGGGAGGGGGAGGGGAGTTGAGTTGAGTTGGCGCCGCTGTGGCAAGGTTGCGCTCCAAAAATACCGCCCCGGGTCCTGATGGTGTTTCGGGTCGAGAGCTGGTTTCCGCCCTAGACGCCGCAGAGTCCCTGGAGTAGCGACTAAGGGGACTCCTGAATGCCTGTCTCGAGCAGGGAAAATTTCCTAAGGCGTGGAAAACAAGACGAAAATTGGTCGTGCAAATCCAGCAAACAATTAATAATAATTACCGACGTACGTCAAGCCTATTCATGACTTTTGCATCGTGCATCGTGCATTGCCTTAGCGGGACGTACAGCATGATTGGGCGTGTATAAAAGGTTTAAGCTCTGAGTCTGAATAACCTGCTTATGTTTTGCGGCGCAAAACTGAATGACCTGCTTGCTTATGCCCGGTATTTATGGGTACGCAGACGATTGCACAGTGGTAGAGAGATACCTACCAAGTCTCAGGACCAGTCAGGACGAAATTCAGTCTCAAAGAGAGGCCATGGTGGCTCGTGTGAATCTCACACTTCGGGCTGTGTCCGAGTGGGGCGAAGCCAATCTTGTGAGATTCAACGCCGCTAAAACGCAGACGTGTCTATTTACCGCCAAGAGGAGACCGCTTACCTTGGCTCCTACTTTTCGGAATATGCCCTTGGATTATACCGACTGCCTTCAGTTGTTAGGGGTAGAGATATCCTCGAAACTCAACTTTGGGCGGTTCATTGAGACCAAGGCTAAGACTGCTGCAAGGAAACTTGGTGTCCTTGCAAAGGTGCGGCGGTACTTCACACCGAGGCAACTTTTAACCTTGTATAAAGCTCAGGTTCGGCCGTTTGTGGAGTACTGTTCGCATATTTGGGCAGGTGCAGCCAAATGTCACCTTTCTGCCTTGAACTCGATGGAGAGGCGTGCGAAGAGGCTCATTGGTGACCCAGATTTGGTTGAGACCAATCTGCAAAGCCTCGAGCACAGGCGTAGAGTAGCCAGCCTTTCGGTTTTCTACAGGGCACATTTCGGAGAGTGTGCACAGGAATTGTTTGATTTAATTCCCCCATCTCCATTTCTCCATCGAACGTCACGACGCACGGCGGGGATCCATCCTTTTGTTGTGAACATCCCGCCGGTAAGGACGAGGTGGTTTGCCTCTTCATTTATTATACGCATCGCCAAAGACTGGAATAAATTGCCTTCATCGGCGTTCCCGCCTGCCTATGATGTGGATGTCTTCAAGAAAAGAGTGAATAGGCTTTTACTAAGTTAATGTGCTTACCACCTTGGACCACATCTTCACTTAGGGAACATACCAAAACCACGTGCCTTATTTAGGGGGGGAGGGGGGTCTTCAAAACACCACGATTGGTCACAGAGAGGAGGGGGGGGGGGGTTTAGGTTTTTGTCACGTAGTCAATATTTTAGCAACCATTGCGCCACAAGTCGTAAAATATAAGCAAAATTATTATTTTTGCAAAAAAGTATTGAAAATCGTATTTATCATTTACCACGTGAAAACTAGGGGGGAGGGGGGGTCTTCTCATATACTACGAATGGTCACGAAGGGGGGGGGGGAGGGGGGTAAAAAGTTGGAAAAAATGGGTTACGTGGTTTTGGTATGTTCCCTTACCATCAGGTGGGATTGTGGTCAAGCATTAACTTATTTGTGTAAAAAAAAATCAACAAATTAAACCTTATGATCATATAGGTAGGGTTGAAAATATTTTTAAGTATAAAACTTAAATTAAAAATTTAAAAAACCCCAACTATTTTCCACCGTTTACACCTTCCCTGAAGTTTCACAAATATTTCAAGATCAAAATTAGCCAAATCGGTCCAGCTATTCTCAAGTTTTAGCAAGACAAACGAACAGCTATTGATTTTTATATATAGATTATTTAATTTAACTAAATAAAACTTTGTCGTGTTGGGGGACGGCTCCATATTAAAAACCCATCCATCAGTCTTGATAGGTCCACTGCTGGACATAGACGACATTTTTCCGAGACGTGGGCGCCAATAGATTACATTTCTTCCCCAACGGTTATCTTCGAACTGTGTGGCCAGCCTATTGCCACGTCAGCCGGCTAATTCTTTGAGCTATATGGGTTACCTTTGTTCGTCTACGGATCTCCTCATTTTTAATTTGATCACGCAGATAAATACCAAGCATAGCCCTCTCCATAGCCCGCTGCGCTACTCTGAGCTTGTGGATTAGGCCAATAGTGAAGCACCACGTATCGGATCCGTATGTCATCGCTGGCAACACACACTGCTCGAACACCTTCGACTTCAGGTACTGAGGTAGTTTTTTGGAACGACAAGATATGACGCAGTTTCCCGAACGCAGCTCATCCGAGTTGGATTCTACGAGTGACTTCTTTCTCGAAGTTGGACTTACCCATCTGGATCAATTGTCCCAGGTAAATGTATTCGTCTACAACTTCGAGAGCAGCGCCGTCAACAACAACCGGTATGGGTGTGACATGGACATTTGACATGATTTTCGTCTTGTCCATGTTCATCTTAAGACCCACCCGTTGTAAGGCGCTGTTCAAGTTTCCGAGCATTGTACCAAGTTCCTCCAGTGAACCCGCCAGGATAACTATAAATCATCGGCATATCGTAGGTGTATGAAGTATTTACTATTTTTATATACCAGTTTTTATCAGAATTAAAATGTTGAATAACTTTATAAAATGACTGATGGAATGAAAACTGGCCAAGTCAAATCTAACCTACTTTAAGATCTCACATATTTAAATAACAGAAATTGTTATAGATATCCAATAAAGCAAAGAAATAGAGTTTAATACTTGTTCACAATGTTATTTTGTTCCTATAAATACATATTTCGATTTTGCATAGAACTTTGCACTCATTTAGATCTCCGTTCTTTTTGCGGCGAAGCCCACAGCCAAGCTTAATTTTTGTATTGAACTTGACTCTCCTTTTTTACATATTTTTTTGGTGGGATATCATTACTTTTTATAAAGAAAACTAGGCAATGCCACGTGCCGCAGACGATAGACCGTTGGCCGGTTGTTTAGCGCATATTACAAGTTTTTTCTGTGATGGGGACACCACTTATTTTTCGACTTTTTTATTTTTTGATTTTCTCCTACGCTTACACACAATTACCGCGCTGAATTCCAAATTTCATCCTTCTAGGTCATCTGGAAGTAGGTTTGATTTAGGTACATTATGTCAGTCAGTCAGTGCTAAAATTTACGACTTTTTGACCTTCATATCTTTATAACCGTTTGAGCTAGCTTCATGAAATTTGGGCTTCTATATGTCCTTATGGATGTAATTAAACACACGTAGTTTTATGTGTTTAGGTTTTTGTTATAGAGGTTTTGATTTATAGAAGGGTCAAAAGTGGCACCAAGTGGTTCATGTAATATTACACTCGGCGCTGGCTAGCCAGTTCCTTTGCTTGAACTTGGCTTGACACGCTGCCGTGTGTCTAGGTTTATTGTATGATTTTTTTACTTTTTACCTAATCAGACTTTTTTGTTTTTTTGAGTCCGGGTTTTTTTAAATTTAAGTTTTTAAAATACGCCAATTTAATAGGTTATGAATATGACAACATATTTAGTCCCAGAGCTCACAAAAATTTTTTATGGCCTAAAATTTTAATTGCATTTTCAAAAACATTTTTTATGAAATCAAGACTCGTTTGATTTTCGGGTAGGTACCAATGAAACATGTTAAATTTGTCTGTACACTCCAAGTTTATCGCAAACATAAATTAAACCTCTGAAGGAAAACACTGAATAACCTAAATATGTACCTAGTGTGTGTTTATCTAAAACTTTTTCATTTTGATTGTAATAAATATACTAAATTAATATAGGTACAAAAACATTCCAGACTTTTATTTCTAAATTGTTCATACTATGCATCCTAAAATTATTATCAACTAAAGGATCAAAATTGTTTAAGCTCGAACTTCAGCCAGGTGTGCGTGAACGATGCACACAGACATAGCTTCGCAATGAATATGACATAACTCTGTCAAATAAATTTTCGGCACGGCCTCTTAACAGAAATGCCATACTGTAAATTTAAAACTCATGTAAAAGGTATTCTCATGAAGAAAGCATATTACAAAGTTGATGAGTATTTAAATGACAAGACTGCTTGGACATGAGTTTTTTTTTATATCAAATATTGCAATAAGTAGTATTAAGTGCTGTCTGTAACTGTGAGTGGGAAAAAAATAATCCCGGGAGTTTCTTGCCGCTTCTTCTCCCGGGACCACTCACGGTAGGGATTTGTTGAAGCGATGGCGTTGAGTGACTTTCGAAAAGTGTTTGTAACAAACCTACTTCGAATAAAACTTATTTCATTTCAAACTTATTTCATTTCATTTCATTTCATGGACAACACACAAAGACTTTAACACACACACACACATACACACACACACACACACACACACACACACACACACACACACACACACGAACACACAGACCGAGACCAGAAATTCCAAATCATGATTAACCGCCGCACTAGGAATCTATTGCAATGATGCTTGTCATAGTTGTGATACACATGCTAGTTTGTAGCTTGTAGCACACAAGCATGTGCAATGCAATCATTTATCTGAGGTGCGGATGGAAGGGGCAATCTTTGAGCATGTGTGCTTGTTTACGTATTTAAATTTTTGTAGGTATGTGTGCTAAACTAGCAATATTCAAGCACGTGTGACAACACCATTAATTACTCATTGATGACAGATTATCATACTCTAATGAATTTGATTAAGATAATGGCAAAAATGGTCTTACAATCTAGTAGAGTAGTCGCAGTAGCTAATATTTGCTTTATAAACTATTTTTAACATCAAGGTTCTCATTTATTATCTAAAATGAGCAAATTGTATAGTGCGAACGTGAGTGCGAACCACAGACATATATTATACATGTCTGTGGTGCGAACAGTTTCTGTAACATACACCAAGGTCAATGCCGATCGATTTGATATGTGAAGCAATTCCTTTTTGTCTGGAATTATAATAATTATAACCATAACCTACCTCATCTTGCACAAAAATATTTTTTTCAAATTCGACTGGTTTTAGACAAACAAATCAAAAAACTCTTCCTCTTTTTTTTGTTCCGTACGAAAAAACAAAAAACTGAACCCTTAAAGGATCACTCGTGCTTCTGGGCGACCGTACTTTTTTGTGACCGAAAGATGAAGGTATAAAGCAAACAACAGAATTTTGAAAAAAAATTAACGAAATCAAAATTAAACAAGAACTGTTTTGCGAACCGTATTGTGTGGTATGTCAAATGAAAGAGCTTGTTGTAAGGATCTCAAAAAAATGTTTTTTTTTTATAGTTCTACAATGGATAGTTTTAAAATTATTCAAGAAAGAATGAAAATTAAAGCCAATAATTGACCATCCCCCCCCTTATCTCCGAAATTACCGACGCTAGAATTTTGAAAAAAAATACAAAGAATAGTTCTTTATTTAAATATTACAGAAAAACATATAAGAAGTCTATGGTCTTAAAAAAACGGCAAAAATATATAATCAATGTACGGAACCCTCTCCAATCGAGTTTTACTCACACTTGTCAAGTTTTTTATTATTTACACAGACATGAAACTTTCAAAGGTTTGCAGTATCAAAGGACAATAAAAGATTTATCTCCAATCATTTCTCTCGAAATGTGAGCTACTCGTATTTCCTGTTAAGCGGAATCTCCACTTTCGTATCTTTCTTCCGATTTAACAACCAACTTTTTCTAGGAATAAATCAATAAAAGGAAAATTGCCGTTCAATTTGGTTTTTACAAAGAATAAACGGATTTGAAAGTTGAGATCATGATTATCATTCACATCAACCTCTATTTAAATTAAATATCATTTCAACATTTTGTGGGAATTCATAAAGTTGCGTTATCATCGAGGAGAAAAATTGCCAAAGATACTACTAAATTCCACTACTACATAATAACACTGGTCAACAAAATTTTGTAACAAGAAAGGTGCTAGCTAATTTTAAATAACCTACCTACCCTCATTTTATTACCATATTTATTTTGTTTCCATCAGGTCTAGTTTTCGTGTTACAGCTACTACCCACAAAATTAAAAATTAACCATTTTTTGTTTCACTTTCGCATTCAGAGAATTTGTTTATTTGAAGAGCGTAGTGTTTTTTTTCTGTTTTAGAGTTAAGTGATTCTTAAATAATGTCAAGAAAGTGTAAAAATGATCCTGACAAGTTTTGTTACATTTGTGGTGACATTACTTTCAAAACTCAGCGGAAGAATTTGACCCCATTAGTAACTAAGTTATATGAACTGAATTTTGGCTTTGCCATTGGACAACAAGACAAAGCCTGGGTTCCACACATCTGTTGTGTAACATGTGTGGGTCTTCTCACTGGATGGGCGAAAAGATCTCGATCTATGCCTTTTGCAATCCCTATGATTTGGACGGAACCAACGAACCACTCATCTGATCATTATTTTTGTCTTACTAATACAAAAGGTATTACAAATTAAAACATTACAATTAAAATATTAAAAACCCTCCATTGGTGAAGCCTGAGAATGTATTTTTACCACCTTTACACATTTAGCTTGGGCTTTTGAAGAACTTCGTGAAAGCTATGGACAGGAGTGGTGACGGCTTTTTATATTTGAAAGAAAAATTTCCTAAGCTAATTGAAGCAAAAATTAAAGATATTTGTTGGTCCTCAAATCAGGCAATTGATGAAAGATGATATATTTAAAGAAAAGCTTAGTAATTTAGAAAAATCAGCTTGGGAATCTTTCATGAAAGTACTTAACTTCCAATTTTCTAGGAAATCACCGATCAAGTGACTATAAATGTATTATCGCGGAGCTTTTATCTACTTATAAGGCTTTGGGCTGTAATATATCGTTGAAAATACATTTTCTTCATTCACATTTAGACTTCTTTCCTGAAAATTTGGGCGCCGTCAGTGATGAACACGGTGAAAGATTCCATCAAGACATTTCTACCATAGAAAAATGATATCAAGGCAAATAGAGCCCACGTATGTTAGCGGATTACTGTTGGACATTAAAACGAGACCTTCCTGAAGCAAAGTACAGACGAAAATCATAAAAGTAAATTCATATTAACTTTGCAATAAATCAAAATAACTTCTGTTTGTTGATAAAAATTCAAAATTTCTAAAATGTTTTAAAATAGTATTACAAAAAAACTATTCGTATTTAAAGCATTTTAATTATATTTCTAGTATCATTATCCTTGTCCTAAACATAACTAGACAAAAGTTTTCATGTTACATGCAAAAGTTGTTTTTTTGTTGACTAGTGTAATATGTATTATTATAATATTACATTTAATTAAAAATAGTAAAATGTTTCATAAAATACCTTTTAAAATTATATTCATTTATTACGTTGGTTATCAGAGAGTACTTACTAACAAAATAAAGTCCAAACTAAATTGAAAAAACTTATTCCAATAGGTACTAAAGGCGAAGTAGGCACACAGTCGAGTGGTGACTGTAATTGGAAGGTACTTCGGAAACGAATCTTGTTTAGAATAATTGAAGGAAGAAGTAATTGCTTCGGAACAGTTTTAAAGTTTTCGTACGCTAGACCGAATTGAAATAAATTGTTTTACCAGAAAGCTCTTACTACGTCGCTCAAGACTTAAGATTTTATAGCTTAGGGTGAGGCCAAACGAGTGTATCTTTGAGCTGTGCGTTGCGTAAAATTATTTGGTTTCATACTAAAGTCCAAATTCCAAACAAATGAATTTGAATTTATGAAATTAAATGGTTGTTTGGCCTCATCCTTAAGGACTTATAATAATAAGAATACATCAAGGTGCATCAATATTTATTTACCTATAAACTTTAAACTTGCGTCTCTACTTCTATTATTCTTACTACCCTAGTAGGTACTAATGGGTTGAAACAACGATGGAAAACATTCTGAAAGTCTTACGAATATAACGATAACCTTGGAAGAAGAAAATTAGGTGGCAGGTATGCTGAATTACGTAATTATATTTCCATTGTGAATAATTATAAATTATTATTATAAATTATAATTATAAATTATTATGAAAACTTGTAAATTTTTCAGTGCGAATCCTAAAGTAAAACACGCAGGAAAAAAATTATATATAAGTAGTAAAGTAACATACATCACGGAGAATGAGTCAAACTATTTAAAAAAATATTAAAAAAACCGACTGCGTTAAAAGGATAAAAAGAAAAAATAAGCCCACTAGTTGTTAATTATTACTACATTTAGAATGTTGTTAAAACTAATACTCACTATAGAAGAATTATTATAGAAGAATTAACAGTTGGGAGTGTTGGGACCCATTCAAATCTTGTTTGTTTTTCCCAAGCAGCCTTGTAAAATTTAAATAGGTCCAGTGATCCCTCACAGTGGCGTAGCGTGAGCTCCCGCCGCCTGGGGCTGACCGAAGCCGCCCCCCAATGATATCTTTGCTGCCCCCATATTATTTAAAATATTTTTAATTTATTTAAAATCTTCTTGTTTTTTTCATAGTAATTTACATTAAAATTTAAATAAAAAGAAAACATGAGAGGTGTCAAGGGGCACCCCGATGGAACGAAGTTCCTTTCGATTTAAGTATTGTTGAATCACGCTAGTAGCGCCATCTCTGTAAAACTCTCTGAATCACTTCAAAAAAAGTGTCGTCATTCGTAAGAATCAAAAAGTGTCGTATTTTTCCGTCTAGCCCCCTTTCACAACGCGCGATAAGGAACTTTGTTCCAAAAATAATTAATTTTAATGTATAAAAGATTAAAGTTTTCCTGACTGATTCAACGCAGAACCCAAACTACTGAACTCGGAATGTTGGTACTTGGACACTGGGTCCCTTTTATAACGTTGCCTACATCCTTACGAGAGTTTTTTTATATATCACCCCTAATAAGAAAATAAATAAATAGGGGTCAAAATTCTGTATGTCGCAGGTGGGATGGCACAAAACCTTCCTGGCCAGACTATATGATTAATTAAAAATAGAAAGGGTATTACTAATGGCAGATGTTAAGAAACTGTTCTGGATAACAAAAAATTCTAGTTACTTACGTTATGATAATTTTTGTTTGGCACGTGCAATCTTCGAATTTGAACTCAATAAGGCTTCCCGCCCACGTCCGATAATCGGTGACCGATTTTTTGTAGGAGAAAAATAGAACGTACTGATAGCAATGGTGCAACGCACACGTCCTACAAAAAGTCGGTCAGAAATAAAACTGACTCACCGACAGTCGGTACAAAAATCGGTCACCGATTATCGGACGTGGGCGGGAAGCCTAATATGTAGAACTCAGAGAGCCGGATATAAAGATCTCTTTTTTAAAGTTTGGATCTGATGCAGCTATGGAGACTCGTAAACGTACGCACATAAGTTGAAAATCTCTTATTATATTATCTTGAGGAGCTTGATCTCAGTTAAGTTCGGTGACCAATATTAATGCAGGCCCTTATCAGGCATGTTTCTGTTAAATATTTTTTTTGAAATATTTTTTTTATTTAAAAATCGAGTAGCTTGCTGCCAGCCCTCATGTGCCGCCGGGGGTCATGCCCCCCCCCCCTGGCACCCCCCACGCTATGCCACCGTCCCGACTGTTAATCCTTCTATAGTTTAGTTGTTTAGTATTACTTTTAACAACATTTTAAACTACTGGGCTTATTTTTTTCTTTTTAGCTTTTTAACGCAGTCGGGTTTTTATATATTTTTTGTTATTTTACACTTTTTAGTTAGGATTCATGGACTTCATTATTAGACGAAAAAATTCGCAATATTGTCATTTCATTTGGGGAGTTAATAAATTATTTAAATCACTATACATCCATAACTGTTACTTAAAATGAAAAATGACGAAGGAACCTAAAAATCATTTTTGAATACCTATCAACGATGCGAGAAATCCACTCCATAGTTTTTGAGAAAAAAACATATATTTGAAGACAAAATATTGCGCCAAAAATCGGCCATTGTAATCTTTTTTCAATTTTGATATACCCAGTGTCACTCTCACAATTAAGAAAAATCTAACGGCACCTTTCAATCTGAAATCCTACAAGCCGTTTAGGCTACAGAGCATGCCAGAAAAATATACACACTTACACTCGATAAACCCTTCTTCTGGCCAGTCGGGTAATTACGTAACGTAGATAGAAAAGTAAAAAGTAATTTGTCAAGATTAGATTAAAACACAGATTAGAATATAATGATTAAAGGTAAATTTACCAAAATCTGTTGTTTGTAGCAAACACATTGTGTTATCTAATACCTTTAAACGAGCAATTCTTGTATATATATATAATTGGAATCTCGGAATCGGCTCCAACGATTTTCATGAAATTTAGTATATGGGGGTTTCGGGGGCGATAAATCGATCTAGCTAGGATTCATTTTTAGAAAATGTCGTTTTCAGTGTTTTCAGGCAATGATAAACTTCTACAATATACTCTTCCTGACATCTATTGGCAAGTAGCAATACTAAAGCTACTTCAGTAAATGGCATTGTTAAGCAACACTAAACCGAGCAAAGCTCGGTCATCTGGATATTTATCTACATATTTATTAACCGAACAATGTACCTACTGTAGGTACAGATGAAATTAAAAAGATAGAACCTAACCACGTAACATTAAGTAGTCATCTTGCACGCACTGCCAACCAAGAATGATAAATGGTTTTAAATCGATGTAACACAATTGGTCCCCAACAATAAAATTTTATCTTCTTCCTTAATACGGATAAATAAATATAACTAAAAATGACCGAAATGTTCATTGCTTGGCATGGCAGGGGATAAAATCTTCTGTACATGAAAATAACGACATCTGTATATGGAAATAACGGTTAATATTATACAAAATTCTCCGCTTTGCCAAACTCCTCTTTACTTTGTGAAAACCGGCCCTAATGCTGAACGCACATATTATATCTGTAATGTACGCGCGAAAAGCGCCGCATTTGTATTAAATCAAAATCATGTGAGAGCCCGATGCGTATATCTGAATATTATGTGCGTTCACCATATTTAAAGGGAACATAGCAAAACCACGTAACCCATTTTTTCCAACTTTTTACCCCCCTCCCCCCCCTTCGTGACCATCCGTAGTATATGAAAAGACCCCCCCTCCCCCCTAGTTTTCACGTGGTAATTGATAAATACGGTTTTCAATACTTTTTTGCAAAAACAGAGTTAAAAAATAATGATTTTGCTTATATTTGACGACTTTGTGGCGCAATGGTTGCTAAAATATTGACTACGTGACAAAAACCTAAACCCCCCCCCTCCCCTCTGTGACCAATCGTGGTGTTTTGAAGACCCCCCTCCCCCCCCCCCTAAATGAGGCACGTGGTTTTGGTATGTTCCCAGATGTATCTGACAAATATCAATATCTAACAAAAACTTAACACATTTATCAGTAGGCAGATAACATACTTGCAAATAGCTATGCGGAATTTGTCTGCCTACGAATTGATAATACCATATATTTTGATATAACGATTTAACAATCTTATCTATGTACATAGTCTTCACTGCCGTAAACATTTCAATTCACGGCCGAAAATCATAAAACCTGGGTGTTGTGTAAATTTATTTAAAAAAATGCAGAAAAGAATAATTTCGCTGGATTTTAGATCTTATAAAGTTTCCCCTTCAGACACGTCTGCTTCAGATGGTAATGTATCAATTTTTATTATTCTTTAGTATGTTAAATACATTCATTATATTATAATTAGTTCTTTATTGTGTAAGTCTAAAACTATAAAAAATATAACTATTCAAACCAATTAATTACATTTAATAATTGACAAAGAATAAAGGCCTATGTACTTACATACATTTATACATGGTTACTTCAAATCGTTTCACAGTTGCCTGAGAAGATCGTAACATGTTAATTAACATTAAAAAATGAACGGCCGTAAGGGATTGTTCGTGAACCACGTACAATATTCCATTCCAAAACTAACTTCTAACGAGGAATAACTACTTCACATCTAGTTATATCATTGTGTTACGAACAGTAGGTACTTATGTACTATAGGGTCAAGGCACGTCGTACAGCATACAATATATTTTTTTTAATTCAACTAATAATTAATTAATACCACGAGAAGAAATACCTTCGATTAAAATATAATGTTATCAATATCAACTTGCAAAACATCTTTGATATATAAAATTAAAAAGATACAATCCTTTTAACAATGTAATTATTGTCATTCCTATTCCCCCAAAATCCATTTTTTGCTGATTGTTATTGTGTTTTACGCCACATGTAGATCAGACAGTTAACTAAAAAAATAGTGACATATAAGCCACTTATCTATTTATTTTATAATATTATTGTAACAAAAATCGTAGTAAGACTTCGCCTGATTGAAAAAACGCCTGAAAGAGAGTATGAATTGAATTTAATAAAAAATCATGTAAGTTACCTTCTTTTTTCATTTCATCATACTAAAACTTATATATATAAATTTTGTAGCACCCTATAAACGAAAAATATGCCATCCAATTCAGCGTGGATACGTGCAATTTTATGGATCAACAACATTGTATCATTATTTTGCGTCTTATTTTGAAAGGTGCCATTACCGAAAGTTAGCAATAAAGCTATTTATTTGTACATCGCAAGTGATGTATCAGTTCTCAACTAAAAATTGTATACATAGGTGACTGTGGCATTACACCGCAAATATATTGATCATACGAGTAGCTCTACCAAAGTGTTACGAGTATTGCACCAAACTATTTTATGCAATAGAATCCACATTCATAGATGTACGAATTTATAATAATAATAATATATTATGCGTTTAAGAATATTTATCTTTTCTTTTATGGTTTTTCAGTCATTTAATTTGCCATGTCATTTAATTGACCCTATCGATTGATGCCATAAAAGTACAGTGTTGTTTTTTCGAATTTTATCAGGATCGATTCCCGGGTATTTTATTATATAAATTTTTAAGATGCAGATATTTTGTCGTCGTATATGTCGACAAGAAGAATGGCTCGCTGTTGAATTCGGTTGAACGGATCCACTTGTCCAGCTGGGTCTCCGGCCTAAAGGTGGGGGCAGTACTCTATGTGCGGCCGAATTTGCGCTTTATAGAGCCTTAGCCTTTAGCTTAGGCGAGAAGTACTGCTTCGCTCTTTTGAGCACTCCCAATTTTCTTGCAACTAATTTAGCCTTACTAACTAAGTGGTCCCGAAACTGAACTTTATTTGAAATGTCGACCAAGGATCCCAATACTTTTAGAGATGTTAAGAGAAATGTTCTGGTACTCTGGTGCTATGACGAATGGAGCTTTTTTAACGGTTACCGCGCAAACTAGTGTCTTTTCGGGGTTGAAAATGACTAAATTTACCACCCCATTCTGAGAGCCGCTCTAGAGATGTTTCGACTTCAGACCCAAGTTTTATCCTCTTTTGCTCAATCTCGGCTCAATTTACCGCCATGTCCCATAAATAGAGAGAAGGGATTCTAGATGTCAGGATAAAAATTGTTAATTCAGATGGCTACCAATTCTTAATTTATTTTGTCGTATGTAATTATGAGTTCAAAGTTACGGATAGATGAAGGGGAGGAGGGCACTGAAGGATCCTGATTGGAGCTGATAAAATTATAAATTAATTAAATTTAATTCTAACAGAATTATGTTCTATGTTCATTTTATTTTACTTCGCTAGCGTAACTAATGCTACACTTCTATTACGAGTATTCGAAGATTCTCCAAATCCAATTATTTTTGTCCTTACGCGAAAATGATACATTTTTGTAGTGATGACAGCATCTAGGGTTTGTAATTTAGGCACTGCGAAGTATTATTTTAGTCTCACTTGACTCATAAATAAATTCCTCATGGGCTTTTTCGAGCATTTTATACAGAAATGTATTATTATTTTATACAGTTATAACATAAAAATATATCAAAATAACAAACTGCCTTTTTAGGGCTCCGAAGTAAAATCAGAACCCTTACAGTTTCGTCATGTCCGTGCGTCTGTCCGAAGTAAAGCGCCGAGACCCTTAGTGCTAGAAAGCTGTAATTTGGCATGAATATACATATTTATTAAAAGTCCAAAATCGTACAATAGTGTAGTGTATCATTTAAAAGATCTTTATGGATCTTTTAAGACCATTTTTGGAATTAGGAGTCTTTTTCGAAAATTTTGTTTGGAGTTGGACAAGTGAAAAATTCTCAAAAAAGGTTATTTTATGAATTTACAAGGAAAACTATCACGGCTATGTTAGCACAAGTAGTTAATGAGTGCCTACCCTACATTGCGCATGGCCTGACACGCACTTGCCCGGTTTTTTAAATTAATTGCTCTGGTACAATATTATTCCCTTACATCTTACTAAATTGTCGAAACTTTATAGTGTAATATCGTTATCAAGGTGGTTGAACTGATTTATTAAACGCATATTGTAAAGATTACCAACAGTAGGTATTACAGGAGAATATGCACTTAGATTGCAGTTATCAAATGTAATGATTTTTATTGATTTATTTTTATTTTTATAAGACAAAGCAAAAATAATGCCAGATTATATTGTCTACAAACGTAACAACTAATGTGACAACTATGAAACTGGTTATTTCTATACAATTATATACTTCCTCATATACCAATGTTTTTAGTTTGAAATGCTAGATTTTTTATGTCTCTACCTCCTGATTCTGAAGACACGCGTTATTTATTTATTTATTTATTAAATAGGACACCCAACACAGATAACACTATTACAATCTTATGAATACGTTCTAAAGAGTCTATTACACTGAGTGTACCCATAATTAAAGGGTGCCACATCTTGCACAATTTTGCAGCTAGACAACAAATAGTTATAGTAACTAAATTTATCGCCCACTTTGTGCAACACTGTGTTAGTATAAATTGAGCATGCAATCTCTAATCTACATCATAAGATACCTGACTGATCATGATTCTATCTCTCCATATCCCTTTTTTGGAGGTCGCCAGTTATTTATCATCATTCTTTGTTTTTCTGTTAATCTTTATTCTTTTTTTCACTTTCATCATCTAAAATTTTAAACAAATTCCGCTTATTGGTAAAAAAAAGTATCACGAGGGAATTTGTCACTTTACTTATGCTGAATGAATTCTAACCATAAATTACCTCGTTTTCCCGTTAGATTTAGAAATGAATTATATTGGATATATGTATAAAAAGGAATGATTTTTTTCAGCGGAACACATCTCCAAGCTTCGTTCATCCCAGTCTCCGATCTCGATTACAATCCAGAAATGTCCAACATGGACATCTCTGGAACCGTTGAGGTTCAGAGGCTACTGGGACAACCAGGGGAATGCTGTGCTGTCCAATACAGGAACTACAGGTGAGACGATGTTACTGAGTAAAATTAATCGCACATAAAATCAGTCATGGTTTCATTTGGCGTTTCAGTCATGATTTGAAAGACAAACATATTGTTGTTGTTGGCAACACTTACATAGATGCTACATCTTACTTAGGTACTTCTTAGAAATAAAATTTAATAAGACTAGCTTTCGTAAGATATAATTAAAATGTATTGATAATAATTGTGTATTTATTATAATTATGTCTTGCTTTGTAAATTTTGACTTTCGTTAAATGAGCAGAAATACTTTATCATGACGTTGTAGTGCACGATATAAGACACTGATAAAAATTCAAGTGTATCAGCGCGTGATTTTTATCTCAAGGTAATCCTTATTTGTTCCTTACATAATCCAAATTTAACGTCAATACCGTATCGATAGAACACGAAACACCAATAACTACACTACAGTCAACGACATCGTTATCTGTCGAATAAATGGAGAAAAATGGCGGACGGGAATAGTTTCTGTTAGCTAAGCAAATGATGGAGGAAAATATAATTCCCTTATTGAGTTCAATCAAGATAATTCAATGAAATGCTGCGTATTTTTGGGAGTTTATGGTTGATAGCCTTTTGTTAGGACGGCAAATGTAGTTTAGCTTGCTTTGCGAATTCAACAAATACAGTATCATAATATTTCATTTATTTCTATGCTCTACTGTAATAAAATTATTTTAAGGATATTTTAACTGTCTTTTTTAACCCCCGACAAAAAATCTATCTATCTGTTTATCTATGTGTCTGTGTATTTATATGTCTATCTGTGGCATCGTAACTCCCAAACGGATGAACCGATTTTGATCTAGTTGTTTTTGTATGAAAGGTGACTTAATCGAGTGTGTCCTTAGCTATGTTTAGTGTAAATAAAACTGTCGGTTTTTTTTTATTTCAAATTAAGATTATTTAAATTGATTTACAACGTTAATTTACCACCGCTCTCCATATTCTGACAATCCACAAGCTCTGACCACAAGTCAGTTGCCAAACAAAAATTGTTGCGTCGAACAAAAATTCACACAAATTACATAGAATAGAATACATTCACATAGAATTGGAAAACGATAATTAAATCCCACTTTTAAATATAGTATGTATGATGCATTATGATGTAAGTCTTTTATTATTTCTTCCAGCTTACTACACTTTTGAAACATCAACAAGACCTCGTCTCAACGGTGGTCCGCTGATAGGAGAGTATATTTTCGAACAGATGCACTTCCATTGGTCTTTCGATGACTATACCGGCTGTGAACACATTGTTGATGGTCATGGGTATGTCTTTCTTCTTCTTCTTCTTTTTCTTGTGGGTTCCAGCTTCTTTTATAGCAAATACTAGCTCTCTGCTCGCAGGTTTGTCCGTGTTATCCGGGATATTAAGAACCATGTATGTTATTCCAGATGGTCTACCTGTGTGCAAAGTTTCATGAAAATCCGTCCAGTCGTTTTTGCGTGAAACAGCAACAAACATCCATTTATTCATCCATACTCACAAACTTTCACATTTATATTATTCAGAATAATACTTCAATGCCTTCAAAAGTTTTATCACTTCTTACTGTCTCTATCAAAGTAGCCACCGACTAGAGGTCCTCAGCGCCTACTTTGAGAACACTGTGGACGGATAACATAATGCCTACAAATTATTATATATGGTCAATGTTAATTCAAATAATACTTATATCTTTAATGATAACTTAAAAATCTACTACTATTACTTAAAAAGTCAAGTTTAATTCTTAATCTATACTAATATTATAAAGCTGAAGAGTTTGTTTGGTTGAACGCGCTAATCTCAGAAACTACTGCTTTGAATAGAAAAATTATTTTTGTATTTGATAGTCCATATACCGAGTAAAGCTATAAAACATCATATATTTTAGTAGCAATTTTTTTCCACAAATTAACGCGGGTGAAACCGTGTGGCACAGCTAGTTAAATAAATAAAAAGAGATCGTAAGTAAGGGAACATACCAAAACCACGTGCCTCATTTAGAGGGGGGAGGGGGGTCTTCAAAACACCACGCTTGGTCACAGAGGGGAGGGGGGGGGGGGTTTAGGTCTTTGTCACGTAGTCAATATTTTAGCAATCATTGCGCCACAAAGTCGTCAAATATAAGCAAAATTATTATTTTTTAACTCTGTTTTTGCAAAAAAGTATTGAAAACCGTATTTATCAATTACCACGTGAAAACTAGGGGGGAGGGGGGGGGTCTTCTCATATACTACGGATGGTCACGAAGGGGGGAGAGGGGGGTAAAAAGTTGGAAAAAATGGGTTACGTGGTTTTGGTATGTTCCCTAATATGTGTAAGCAATATGTTTATCATCTTCTCCCCAGTTACGCCGCAGAATGCCACCTAGTCCACTATAACAGTAAGTATCCATCATTGGAAGCAGCATTGGCTTATCCTGATGGGCTAGCCGTGGTGGGATTCCTGATGGAAGCCGTGGATGCCCCCAATCCCAGCTTTGACAAGCTTGTCGAAGGATTCGAGAAGATCAAAAGAAGAGATGAGGCTGTTAAGTTGTCACCTGGTAAGTTCATACTAAGTAGGTATATTAGTAGATAATAATTAGGTATATTCAACATGCCTAATAATAGTAACATTTGGATTTATTATGAAGTCTGGAATAGGAATTTAACAGAGACTAGTGTCTTCGGTTAATATTATAGGTCCTAGGTTAGTGTTTAGGTGTTAATGGGAATATTAGTAGTTATTATTCGTGCTGTTGTAAGATAGCTAGTGTATGTTAGTCCTGTTAATAAATATTAGTAATTGTTCAGGATAGAGGGTTTCCTCTTGTGTAGGTGTAACCAGCAACCATCAGACCATCTACAAGACACCCTTTCGACCGGAGCACAATTGCTTTCATCTTCATTTATCATAAATACAATTTCATTTATCATGTTTTTCTTTCTCTTTCTTTTTATGAAGTTATTCAAATCATTTTGACGTGATAACGTCTATTAAATCGATGACGGGTGCCCGCACAAAAAATCATGACTCATCTGTCGTGTTCCGCGAGCGAGCGAACAATGAAGAAAGCGCCATCTACGAACAAAGCTATTTACACAATTAAGTCAGAAAGGAACTTGCTGAAAAGATAGTTTAGTTCAGGAGTTCTAGATGGCGTTGTAGTATAAAGATAAAAGTTTGTAATTGTAAGTTTATTTCCAGAGATAATATTATATTCGAGCACTACTTCATCAATGTTGTGTAATGACGTTGTCACGTTAAACTACCGCCCGTAAACCGACTTTACAGACAACCATTTTTTTTCAATTGAATACATTAGTTTATTCTTTCATTAAACACAAATAAAGAAAAGCAATTTAAAAATCATTTTACTTCGCTAAAGGTAATTTAGTTTTTCTCTTTGATTCCATACTTTATTATGAATCAGTCTTTGGTCTTATAAGTCAAAGAATGTAAAATAACATTCATAAATCGTATTTTTACCTAGTTTATATGATTTATAAAATGTTATTTTTATAACAAGCAAACAAAGAGCGCTTTGTAGTGGGTATTATTATGAACTCAAGAATAAATTTTAATAAAAAGCAGTGCCCTCTATCATATTATGACGAATATGTTGCTCGTAGGTATATTATGCTAAGACTAATGCTCTGGTCGCGACTTTTCCTGCTTTTTTCGTCATAATAAGGATTCCCTATAAGGTATTCCAGATCATCGTATATATATTTATATGTATGTGTGCTAAAGAGAGAGGAAAAGTAACAGACATAATATGTATATTTAGCAGAAGGAGGTATTCTATGGTGTGAACTCAGATCATCTCTGCAAACCATGTATCAAAGATTACTTCAGTACTATGAACATGGATCTCTCTCTGTGGGCGTAATTATATGTCAGGACTGCCAGGATACTAAATAAAACACACAATTCGACAGGCACAAGGATACTATTCGTTTATTGCCTGATAACACCCGATTTTATCAATTCAACGTTATTTAGTTATTTACTTTGATTCGCGATACTCTCAATCTGTCTGTCTTCTTGACAGTTCCCTTTTTCTTAATTTCAACGATTATTACGAACTTATTTTAGACTGCACCGATACGGCCATACTGACAAGACACACGTCCTCGTGTGTAAATGGTACTAAATGCGTCATATTTAACAAACGTTACATAAACAAGGATCTCCAAGAGCAATTACGAATTTGGAATAATTATCCTGAGCCACGTACCATAGTCGTTAACTTCAATTATCAAAAGCAATAACAAACATTCTCAATGATCTCGAGTAAGTCCTTCAATCTCCACGGCTTTCAAAGCCAACCAGCAATCTCCGTTGCTACCATACACATATCATACCAGAGCAAACACGAATCGCACTTCGATCGTAATTGCCACTGGCGCTACAAAGTTACTGACTCGAGTTCCCATCTTATCTTATTCATCAACCAAATCATTATTAATATTAACATCGACTGGTACATGACCTACAGGCATTCTCATAAACTTTCCTTTACTTTACTGCCAAAGGTTACAACAAAGCTCTTTGTTGCCCGAAATCCCGCAAAAATAGCATCAGTTCATTTTTTAGCATTACCACTGCTTCGCAATGTGTTCTCGTTATGGAGAAGAAGCAGCGCAAGAAACTCCATAACAACACTTTTTTTGTTACGGAACTACCAAATTATTATTTGCACGATTTTAAAGTCTTTACGTCTCGCGTTGATCGTTTGGTACGTCGCGGCGTCGTCACCAAATATAAGAATCTCATCCGTTCCTCTCACTGTTGCGGCCATCGCTGACGACTCACACGTCCTCGTGTGATCATTCTGTAAAGACAAAATCAGCACAGTATTTCGTTCGGCTATTCTGACTTCATGAAGTGAGGGAAGTGTATGTGTGTGTATGTTTTGTATGTGCTCGTAATCCCCGATAAAATTTCACAACTTCCATATCAACTATATTCAATAAACTCAATCATTCCTCAATAAATTAACGGAAGGGCGTTTAACCCTCTCGTCTCCGTATTATACTGCTCTACTTTCATTTTAAAGATAAACCACAATTAACATTACATCAAATTATAACGTCAAAATCACCTTCAAGATTATTTTAAACCGCTCTTATTAACCAGAATTAAGATACTTTTTGTTATTGTCTAACCAGTATTTACACAGTTTAAGCAATATCCAACCTAGATTTGTACACTTAATGTCACAGTTCAACATACAGAAAAATGGCTGAAGGTTGATCATCATCATCAAATTATTTTTGAATCAACAAATTAATCACTTTGCTTGGTACACTTATATCACTGATTTCTCTTGGATCCACATACATGCTCACTCGAGCGTTCTCACACGGGACACGCCTTTTTTTGCGTTCCCAACCCATGTGTCACTAAGCATTGTGTTGGCCCAACTGCCTCAACACCATCATGCGAAATACTGCATTGATCTCTACTTTAACAGTTTGACCTTCAGACAATTTAAACAGTCACGGCTGTTACAGATAAAGAGCACTTATTAAGCCAAGCTTAATACGAAATCAACTAAGCATACTGGTTAAACAATTTATCTCATAACATAACAAGTTAGAACCCTACATATGACTCATTAGTCCGCAGCGTGGTTTATTCATTCATCGTTAAATTTCAATTCAATCAACAAATAATCATCAGCACCACATCAATTAATCAATTTACTTTTGCATTAGTTAATAAAAAGAAAGATACAAAGCTTAACGTCGTATCAACAACTCATCTCGTCATCATACCAACAAATCCTGTTTCAACATTTTGCCTTTTTAGAATTTAAGAAACGGCACCGATCATTAGCGAGAAAGTAAGAAACACAATGATTTGAAATGGATTTTTGAATTTAGGATCCAACCTGATTTTACTGCATTCATTATATCTTATCACATTTATTCTAATGCTAATTTGATAATATCCCAATTTTATTTGTAGTAGTTACGAATCTAATATAATATTCAAATTCAACTCTCTTGAAATGAGTAAGTCTGTAGAAGAGTGGTCTGTAGTCAACACGACAGGAGAATGACATTTCATTTATTTTTCATCATATTTGTCGTCAGTTGTCACTTCGACAGATTTTAATACTTACGTCAAAACATGTGACATATCAAATCATAGGGATGGCAATTTTATAATAACCCAACCCCTATCAAAATATTGTCACAAAACATGAAATGAAATAATGTTACTATTTAAATATGCAGTTACTGTTACTCATGAAGATATTAAGTTATCATTCAGCTTTACTTTGCTATACTTTGCAACAATCTGCAATCATACACGCGATCATTGAAGTTCGCAGTAAAAGCGCTAAAGGGTTTCAACTACGTAGGAAACGCCAATGTTATATTCAAAGATTTTACATGCCCATCTTAACACGTATGAAAAACAGAATGTAGTAAAGGACAAGTTTCATGCTAGAGTGACCATGACCATTTAGTCTCTTGTGAATATCTCTTAATACGTAGCAGCACGGGTAGGTTGATCTTTCTGTTGCGCAGGTTGCACTACATTTAATGGTGTTGTGAACCAGAAGAATACCATGTTACAATTGTATCTTTCACCAACCCTAACAAAGTTCTCTTTACTTAATTAATGAGTATTCGGTACTGAAATAAATAAAATATTAACGACTGAAAGCTTTATGCCAATCCTGTAGGGGCTCGACCATGCATGTCAGTAATCAGCGCGAGACAGCGCGGGTTATTCCCATTTGTCCCCACTGGTGACAAATGGGAATAAAATCCTTCCCATTTGTCCCCACTGGTGACAAATGGGAATAAAATCCTTCCCATTTGTCCCACTATATAGACCACCAATAAATTGATACGCCCACAGTAGTGGCGGTGCTAGAGCTTAATATATAGCGATGCGAATGTTTTTTTCGCGAATTATGATATAGTGATTATTTAATGCAAATTTAACTCGGAAAACATAATATATTTTTAACCGACTACAAAAAAGGAGGAGGTTATCAATTCGTCGCGTATGTTTTTTTTTCTTTGTATGTTCATCGATTACTCTAAGACGGTTCTACCGATTTGGATGTTTTAAACAGTATTGAATAGAAAATTGCTTCAAAGAATGGGACCAACTACACGTTACTTAAAACTATATTTTTATTTATTATATTATTATTTTTATCAAATATTAGCGCCTCAAAGTATATAAGCAATGACACAATGTCATATTTCTGAACACTTTTTTACACATTACTCAACGATTAATTAACAATAATTTACTTATTCTCTATGAAAAATCAACAATTAACTTACAACAAACTTACTAATACACAATATTTCTTATAACTATTGGTTGCGCCAACAAGTTTAGTTTTTCTTTCTTCGATTTTAAGTGGACTGTAAGACTTAAAAGGGTGTAATGGAAAATCAGGAAAGGAGGGGGGATTGGCGGGGAACATGCAGCACTAACCTGGCCAGCGCGACGTATCCTCCGGGTACCCAGCAGACAGCCGGCGACTTGCAGCAGCAGAATCTACGTGTCCTCCAGCTCACTGATCTCTCACTGCACTCGCGAACAGCGCAACCATTTAATCTTGCGGGAACGTAATTTAGGACGTAATGTCCAGCGGGAACTTATTTAATAAGCGGGAATCGACAGACGAACGCAATGGTAGCGGTTCGTTGCGGCGGTACAGCGGTGCGTTAAAAATACGCGCGGCGTATGCGTTGTCACCGCGGGCGGAAATGCAACTATGATGCGGATAATATACGCGCGGTGCGTGCGTCGTCACCACGGGCGGAAGTGCAACTTTGATGCGGATAGTATACGCGCGGTGCGTGCGTCGTCACCGCGGGCGGAAATGCCACTGTCTTCGCGATTCGTTTTTTTTGTGCTTGCATGTTGAAGGTAGGAAAGGAGGTAGGAAGGGTGGATTAAGGAAGCGTACCACAGATTACTTATTATAACAGATACAGATTATTAAGATTGGTTTTAATGTTATCATATTGGCGTAACCATCCACCCGCCCTTAATGGGTCACCATTAAAAACGACCATAAGCAAGCTAATGGAAATAAGACTAGGAGCGCACAATGCGCGCGAAATTTTTAAGAAGGAATTCCTAAGAATCATAGCGAAGCGGTATTGAAGCGAATTGAAATAATATAAAATTAAGAAATTATTTTTACTGAATAATACTAGAGCGGTATATGTATGTAAATTAATACTAGAACGATGCGGTTTATATGAAATTATTTTAAACTAGGAAAGCGAATTTAATGTTGAGTTTATTGTTTTGGAAGCGGACACAGACGAACAACCGGGCGAAGGTAGGTTCCCTTGGCGGTCCTTACTGTACACACGCGCACAATACCGTCCTTAGACGGATGTGTTTTTTCTACAATCGCTAACGGCCAGGATAGGGGCGGCGCGTTATCGTTCATCACAACCACGACGGTTCCGGGAGTGATAGGTACGGAAGGAGTATTCCATTTCTGCCTAACCTGTAATCCGTGCAGGTATTCTGCTCTCCAACGGTTCCAAAACGATTGAACTAACTTGTCTAACAGTGCATGCCTATGAAGCAAACTGACCGGGTCAGATGTGACTTCCGGCGCGGGTAATGATAACAAAGGCGCGGTATGTAAGAAATGACTAGGTGTCAGAGCCGTGGGCTCGGCGGGATCGGAACTTAACACTGTGAGCGGTCTTGAATTAAGAAGACATTCAATTTGCGTGAGGACAGTACACAATTCCTCATAGGATAATAGTTGTTGACCGATTACTCTAAATAAGATGGTTTTTACCACCTTGACTATACTTTCCCAGGCACCTCCGGTATGAGGGGAGTTAGGACAGATGAACCTCCAAGTTATGCGGCTTTCAGCATACTCTTCCTCAAGTTTCTTGCGGTAGTCATTATTCAGAAACTTGTAAAGACTGCGAAGATAAGTATCAGCGCCTTTATAGTTGGTGCCATTGTCCGAGTACATCATCAGACAAGGACCACGCCGAGATAGAAATCTCTTTAAGGCGGCTAAGAAGCTAGGAGTGCTGAGGTCAGTGGCGACTTCTATGTGCACCGCGCGAGTCGTAAGGCATGTAAATATACATAAATAGGCCTTCTCACTGCGAACGCCACGACGACGTACAGGAGTATAGGCGATAGGACCGGCGTAGTCACAGCCCGTGTGCGTGAATGCCTTAACGGCTTGGCGCGTACGACAATCGGGTAAGTCGGCCATCAGTGGGTAAGTCGGTCGCGGTTTTAATCGAAAACAAGTATTGCATAGATGAACCCTCTGTCTTACAATACGGCGTGCGGACAGGATCCAGAATTTTTGGCGAAGCAAGGACATTAATAATTCTGGTCCGGCGTGTAAATATTTAATGTGGTAATAATCGACGATCAAGTTAACTACATGACCGTTACGCGGTAAAATGACTGGATGCTTATGTGTATAGTCCAGTGAAGAATTGACTAAGCGACCCCCGACGCGGATCAGGCCGTTGTCAATGAAAGACCTTAAACGATTGAATGCCTGCGAGCAAGGTTTATTATTAAGAATATTAGAATATTCCTCTGCAAAGTATTGACTCTGCAGGGCGCGAAGTATTTTATTTTCAGCGAAGTTAAGATCATCAGCAGTCACTGTAGTAGTGCTGCTGCGCGGTAATATTTTCAAAAACTTATACACGTATGCAATAATACGAAGAAGTTTACTCCATGAGGAGACGCGGAGAGCGAGTTCATATAAAGCGCAATGCTTTATAGGCGAGCACACAGTGTGCGTTAAAACTTTTTGTTCAGGAATGTCTGCAGTAGACTCACCATCGAGGGGCTTGAGGGGCCACTGCGACGGATCTAATGAGGCCCACTGCGGTCCGTGGAGCCACAGAGGGTGCGAAATTAATTTTTGTGGCGTAATGCCACGCGAGAGAACGTCAGCGGGGTTATCAGTACCCGTGACGTGATAAAAGTCGTCAGGAGAAATATTCTCGGCTATCTGAACGACGCGGTTAGCTACAAATATTTGCCACCTATGCGGCGAGCTTTTAATCCAATATAAAGCGACTTTAGAGTCAGTGAAAGCATAAGGCTTAACGGTGAAGTGACGATTGTAATTATTAAGAACCGTGCGGAGTAATTTGGACATGAGCAGTGATGCACAGAGCTCAAGCCGTGCGATCGTAAGTGGCTTCAAGGGCGCGACCTTTGATTTCGCGCATACCAACTGCACGCTATTGCCTGATGCGGTGCTCACGTGAGCATACACAACAGCACCGTATGCCATCTCACTCGCGTCCGAGAATGCTAAAAGATAAACTTTACAATCCCCGGTCACACCTATGTGTCGCGGTACACGTAAATTATTAAGCGAAGGCAATTCAGCACAGAACTTCTGCCACATATTAATAATATGCGGCGGCGGAATATCGTCAAAATCAAGCTTAAGCTCCCACAGGCGTTTAATTAACAATTTCGCGTAAACTATAGTAGGGGCAGCGAAACCCATGACGTCCCATAGACGGGCGACGGTCGAAAGAATGGAGCGCTTAGTGCACTTCACCTCGGCGGGGGCGGATATTTTAAAATAAAATGCGTCATCATCCGTGGACCAATGCAAGCCTAATATTTTATGTTGCACAGTTTTATCGAATTCAACCTCGGATGAAATTTTATGCGAATCTGGTAATTTATAAAACGGTTAATTTATTACTATTCCATTTAACAAGATCCCACTGTGCACCCTTGAACAAATCAATTAATTGACGAGCGGCGGAGACTGCTTCAGGTTCGCTGGGAACGGAGAAGGCAAGATCGTCCATGTAAAGCGAAGTAGACGCAATGTCACTCGCGAGCGGATATTTCGCGCCGTCATCGTCGATGAGCTGCTTAACCGTGCGCAATGCATGGTAGGGGCTGCTTTTTAACCCGAAACAAACTCGATTAAACCGGTATAAAAGCAAAGGATCTTGTGGACTAAAGCGATAAAGAAAACATTGATAACGACGATCGACTTCGCGTACAATAATTTGTAAAAACTGCTGGCGACAATCCGCGGTCATTGCGACAGCATGTAAACGAAAATTTAAAATAATGTTAAATAAGTCGCCTTGTAAATTCGGTCCCGAATGTAAAAGATCGTTTAGTGAGCGCCGGCTGCCGGCAGAGGGCGCGCTGGCGTCAAGGACCACGCGCAGCTTAGTCGATGTCTTATCCTCCCGCACGACTCCATGATGCGGTATGACGTATATAGGAGCGGGGTCATGAGAGTCGCGTGGGGGCGCGAGAGAGACATAATCTTTAGAAATGTAGTCCCTGATGACGTCATCATATGCCGACCTAAGTTCAGAGGAAGATTCTAATTTTCTTTCAAGGCACATGAAACGTCTGCGAGCGGTTTCGAAGGAATCACCAAGCGTATACACATCCTCCTTAAATGGAAGGGCAACTATGTATCTCCCACTGGTGGGATCGCGAGTTGTAGTCGATTTATAAAATGTTTCACATTCAATCTCCTCGGGGGATTGAATGGGCGAAGCGGATGGAAGCTCTTCGAGCTCCCAGAAGCGTCTGACCAATGAGTCAATGGCGGCGGGCTCTTGAACATGACAGCATGTCAAGCATTGACGTGTGTTAAGTATAGGTTGCGTAGGTACGGAACCCATTATAACAAATCCTAACACAGTGCGTATTGCAGGCGGTAGTGACGAGTCGCTTGAATGGTGAACTACGTCAGGAAGTAGTAAGTGGGGGAAGAGAGAAGCACCTATCAATACATCAATTTTATTAGGTACTCCAAAACTCTCATCCGCGAGCGGTACATCTGACACATGTGATAAGACGGAAGTGTTTACCACAGCAGTCGGCAACGAGTCGGTGACTTGATCAACGACGAGCGGTGAAATATTGAAATAAATATTATCATCAAATCGAGAAAAGAATTTTAAATTGACCGAGTTAGTGTTAAGTACCTTTTCAGATCCACCGAAACCTTTAATAATTGTGCGTTCGGTATTATGTACCTTCATACCTAACCGATCACAACACTCCTGCGTGATGAAGTGGCTTTGAGATGCGGAATCTAATAAAGCGCGAATAACATGTCTATTACCCTTATGATCATATGCGATAACTTGAGCGGTCGATAATAAAATAGTATTTGAAATATTATTATGTGCGAGTGAAGAGTGCGCGGACAAGCGAGGCGGTTTACTCATAGCGATAGATGGATAGGAAGCCGTAGTGCACATAGCAACATCGGAGCGCGCGGGCGCGGCCGGCCGCGGCGTCATCAGAGCGGAGGAGCGCGCTGTGGTTGTCGCGTCTCCCGGTGACGTTGAGGGCGCCGGGGGCGCAGAGGGCGCCGTGGCGGTGGTTGCTTCACGTTTGAAATGCAATAACGTGTGATGATTTAATCCGCACACACGGCAATTTGATTTCGATGAACAATTCGAAATGCGATGTTTTAAACTTAGACAATTTACACACGCATTGTTATCCTTCACACATTTAAAGCGGTCATGCGGAGATAATTTATTAAAGTCGGAACACTTAAATAAATGCTGATGCGTAATATTAGTACAAAGACACTTGGGAGCGTAATTACTAGATGTACTTAAGTACGTTTGGTACTTAGGCGGTTGCGGGGCGTTATTATTATTTGCGCGGCGGTTATGAGAAATATTAGAATTATTGGAATTTTGACGACTACTATTATTGGTCGAACGAGTAATTGAACTACACTGAAAACGTTCCAAAGCATTTGCGCGGTTTTTTATGAATTCGACTAAGTTATCAAAAGTAGGCATTTGTGAGTTACTATAATTTAATTCAAAGGCGCGTGCGGTATCAGAGTCGATTTTCTTTAAAGCGATATGAAGTAAAACTGAATCAAGTAGGTTTTCTAAATTTAAGTTCTGTAAAGCGCGTACTACGTTTGTAAACTTATCAGTAAATAAATCAAAGTTAGTCGCGGAAGCAAATTGTAAAGGTTTGAAATCAAACAATTGATTTAAATACGACGAGACGAGCATGCGCTTATCGTCATATTTATTTCTAAGCGTCTGCAATATTAAATCATAATTATCGGCGCACGGATCAATACCAGAAACCTGCGATAAGGCTTTACCCGTTAATTTACCTAACAAGTAATATAATTTCTCTGAGTCGGTCAAATGCGTATTTTGATGTACGACAGTATTAAAACTGGCATAAAATAAGGACCAGTCGCGTATTTCTCCCGAGAAGGAAGGGATTTCGATAGCCGGTAATTTTGGCTTCGATTTAGTAAAAGAACAATCATCGCGTGAATTACGTAACGTCGATGGAGACGTGAACTGCGCTTGCGTTCGTTTGATTCTACTACATAAAGATTCAAATGCAATTAAACTACTGTAATCGGGTTTAGCCGTTCGGTCTAATGACAACAAATGAGCATTATACTCATTCAAAACCTGTTTGAAATCATCGCGTAAAGAGTCAATCTGTGAGGACTCGCCCAGGAAAATCTCCATACTTGCGGTGTTCGAATGCGAATTTAACGATAAGTCATAAATTCTTTGAACTATTTCGAAGATGGCTTCTCGCTGAGCTTGTAATATCATTAATTGAGGATTAGTAGTAACTTCTTCGTCTTCGCTATGTTCTGATAAGACCTTCTTGGGCGGCATTTTGAAAAGTTAAAATAAGACAACAAGAAGGGCGTTAAAATACGACCAAGTTGAGCGGAGCGGTAATGCGACAAATAATGTGTGTCACTGTTACGCGGGCGTGTAATACGCGATGCGTCTGATTTTACTCGGTTGGATTATATGGAACAAAATGGAATGTTCGCTATCTATGCGAAGGTAGTAAGTAAAGAAAAAGGAAAAGAAAAAGTAGGAAATCGCTTATTAGGACCTATTTAGGTTTTCTAATAAGAGCGGTATGCAATAATTGAATAATAATGGAACCAAAGTGGTTCAATTATGCGATTCGAAAACCAGAAAAGTGGTTATTATCCGGCTCGAAGGACCAGAAAGATGGTTGCGCCAACAAGTTTAGTTTTTCTTTCTTCGATTTTAAGTGGACTGTAAGACTTAAAAGGGTGTAATGGAAAATCAGGAAAGGAGGGGGGATTGGCGGGGAACATGCAGCACTAACCTGGCCAGCGCGACGTATCCTCCGGGTACCCAGCAGACAGCCGGCGACTTGCAGCAGCAGAATCTACGTGTCCTCCAGCTCACTGATCTCTCACTGCACTCGCGAACAGCGCAACCATTTAATCTTGCGGGAACGTAATTTAGGACGTAATGTCCAGCGGGAACTTATTTAATAAGCGGGAATCGACAGACGAACGCAATGGTAGCGGTTCGTTGCGGCGGTACAGCGGTGCGTTAAAAATACGCGCGGCGTATGCGTTGTCACCGCGGGCGGAAATGCAACTATGATGCGGATAATATACGCGCGGTGCGTGCGTCGTCACCACGGGCGGAAGTGCAACTTTGATGCGGATAGTATACGCGCGGTGCGTGCGTCGTCACCGCGGGCGGAAATGCCACTGTCTTCGCGATTCGTTTTTTTTGTGCTTGCATGTTGAAGGTAGGAAAGGAGGTAGGAAGGGTGGATTAAGGAAGCGTACCACAGATTACTTATTATAACAGATACAGATTATTAAGATTGGTTTTAATGTTATCATATTGGCGTAACCAACTATAATAAAATTCTCGTGTCACAATGGTACTTACCATAGTCCTCCGAAATGGCTTGACCGATTTTTATGAAATTTTGTATGCATATTCATTAGGTCTGAGAATCAGCTACTATCTATTTTTCTTACCCAATTTATTTAATTTTTAATTAATCGTTGAGTAAAGTGTTAAATGTTTGAAAATATGACAGTAGGTTATTGCCTGTACACTTTAAGGCACTAATCATTGATAAAAATAATATAATAAATAACAATAGTTTATATAATATACCAGCTGACCGGGCGAACTTCGTATCGCCTAACATTTGAACAGTTATCGAGCGGGATGAAAAATGATTAAATTACTAAAATGACTATTAAAAACTAGGAGTTGTTTGTATTTTTAATGCCACATTAAAAAAAAAAATTTTGTCCAAAAACTAAAAAAAATGTTAGGGGTGGACAACCCTTATCACTTAGGGGTATGAAAAATAGATAGTAGCCGATTCTCAGACCTACTGAATATGCATATAAAATTTCATAAAAGTCGGTGAAGCCGTTTCAGAGGAGTATGGTAACTAACATTGTGACATGAGAATTTTATATAAAAGATATTGTGTATTTGTAAGTTTGTTGTAACTTGATTGTTGATTTTTCATAGAGAATAAGTAAATTATTGTTAGTTAATCGTTGAGTACATAATGTGTAAAAAAGTGTTCGGAAATATGACTTTGTTTCATTGCTTATAGACTTCAAGGCACTAATATTTGATAAAAATAATAATATAATAAATAAAAATATAGTTTTAAGTAACGTGTAATTGGTCCCATTCCTTGAAGCAATTTTCTATTCAATACCGTATAAAACATCCAAATCGGTAGAACCGTCTTAGAGTAATCGGTGAACATACAAACAAAAAAAACATACGCGACGAATTAAAAATATATGTTTTCCAAGTTAAATTTGCATTAAATAATCACTATATCATAATTCGCGAAAAAAACATTCGCATCGCTATATATTAAGCTCTAGCACCGCCACTACTGTGGGCGTATCAATTTATTGGTGGTCTATATAGTGGGACAAATGGGAAGGATTTTATTCCCATTTGTCACCAGTGGGGACAAATGGGAAGGATTTTATTCCCATTTGTCACCAGTGGGGACAAATGGGAAGGATTTTGTTCCCATTTGTCACCAGTGGAGACAAATGGGAAAAAAATTCCCATTTGTCACCAGTGGTGACAAACGAGGTGGGGACAAATGGGAATAACCCGACAGCGCTCACAACAGCGCCGGCAGGAGCATCAACAACCCGTTGCAATTTGAAAGAAACCAGCCTCGCTCCACACTTGCAGCAAATAGCTACACAGATTCAAATCTCGCCGTTTTTCCTTAGCTGAAACATTTAAGATAGGTTACTCTTAGTTTCATGATATCAAGCATCATATTCACTGCGACTACTTATCTTGCATTCCTTTTGTGAAAAACCTGAAACCAAACGCTCATTTCCATTTATTTCTCGGATTTTAGTCCTAAGTACCAATGTGCCAACATGTTTTTTAGATAAAGCCCAACTTTGTAATCACACTCCATGATCTCATCATCTCCGTTATGTTTGATTTGCTATCACACTCCATGATCTCATCATCTCCTTTATGTTTGATTGATTTTATATCGTTTCTCTATGTAAAATTTTCCTTCAAGCTTATTTCAAATGTCATACAAACTATATTGTTCTTCATTTATTTTCCAATTTGTGGGCAGGTTTGTTCCATCACTTCTGATTTAGCAGAAGGAGGTATTCTATGGTGTGAACTCAGATCATCTCTGCAAACCATGTATCAAAGATTACTTCAGTACTATGAACATGGATCTCTCTCTGTGGGCGTAATTATATGTCAGGACTGCCAGGATACTAAATAAAACACACAATTCGACAGGCACAAGGATACTATTCGTTTATTGCCTGATAACACCCGATTTTATCAATTCAACGTTATTTAGTTATTTACTTTGATTCGCGATACTCTCAATCTGTCTGTCTTCTTGACAGTTCCCTTTTTCTTAATTTCAACGATTATTACGAACTTATTTTAGACTGCACCGATATATACATATTATTCAACAAACTTTTATATTCACAATATAAGTTGGATAATTAAAACCGTAAATAAAAATTTTCCTTTTTGATAAAGCTCAAGAGTTTGTTTGGTTGAACGTGCTAATCTCAGGAAAGTCTACTGGTTCCAATTGAAAATATATTTTTGTGTTTGATAGTCCATTTATCGAGGAAGGCTATAGGCTACATAACATCATATATTTAAGTAGTTAGTTTTTTCCAAAAATTAACGCGGGTGACACCGCGAAGCACGCAGCTAGTTAGTTATAATAATAAAAAATTATCCATTGCGTATGAAAGTGATTCTAACTCAGAAGGATGTAAAGTAAATTATAATATTTCTATTGCAGAATCTCTCGCCTTCATGGACAGAGACGACCTGAACGTCGGTAACTACGTCACGTACAAGGGTTCACTGACGACTCCACCTTTCACCGAGTGTGTTACTTGGATCCTGTATGAGAAGCCGGTGCACATTGGCAATGACCAGGTCAATTGAAATTGCTTACTATTCTATCTGCCGAATTATTTCGCACCTTCAGTGGAAAAAAGGCATAAGATTAAAAATGACAATTTTACAGGAGAGCGAAAAACTGTTCAAATATCAGTAAGTAGTCAAAGGAACATTTCCATTTCTTGCACAAAACCGTCAAAATTAAAAATGAATTGAATTGAAAAAAATGAGCATTATGCAGCTTTTATCCCTATTTTCAATCATATTAATAACTAAACGAATTATGCTTGTTTTCCACTGAAGGTCCGATTTGTAAGTGATAACATAGCCTAGTAATTTTCAGCAGCAATGGTTCATTGTCATGCCTGCCAGTAACTTTTATCGTTAAAGAGAAACATGCAAGCGTCCAATGTACCCTATTTTTTTATCTTAAACATGGACTATCTGAGTGACAAGTTTCAATTTATGTCTGATCTATGGTTAGTACATGATGAAAAGACAAGCATCTTCACAAGCCTTATAGGATTACTTGCATTCCCGTTTTTTCCCTGCCTTTCCTCTTATATTAAGCTCAAAGCGAATCGTTTTTAAAATTAACCTTTAATTTTACTGTCATTTAGTAAAAGGTAAATATTGCATTTAATATTGTACGTTTCGAAGATTCTCTGAAAAAACACTCATTTTGCAACTACAATAATATCAGCAAGAGAAGTGTCGTTAGACTCGTTTATTTTCACAAACCTAAGTTAATGAGCATCTTGAAGTTGACTTTGACTATGCAAATGACGCTAATATCTGGGGTTCTGCTTATTAGAAATAAAATGGCATATAGCCAGTGAACGAATATACTACTAGTATATTAGTTCATTGCAAAGCATAAACTCAATGTTGTCGTAAATTGGAAAATTCAAGACATGAATAATATTTAAAAACTAATTGAAAATTTATTTACGCTTTTTAGAAATTATTAACCATTACAATGCTATACACACATTGGTAGCAGTGATAGCCTAGTGGTTAGAACGTTGGTCTCCCGAACGCGGGGGCCCGGGTTCAAATCCTGGCACGCACCTCTAATTTTCAAATATTATGTGCGTATTACAAGTTAATTATCACTTGCTTCGGTGAAGGAAAACATCGTGAGGAAACCTGCACACCTGAGAGTTCTCCATAATGTTCTCAAAGGTGTGTGAAGTCTACCAATCCGCACTTGGCCAGCGTGGTAGTCTATGGCCTGTACCCCTCTCATTGTGAGAGGAGACCCCGAGCCCAGCAGTGGGACAATTATGGGTTGTTGCTTTGCTTTTTTTTTACACACATTGGGATATCATCACACTACTTGGATGGCTACAGCCTGTGTGCAGTCTACTATATTAATGACATAGATTGTTCTATAATCTGAGTATCTCCATAATAGGGTATTCTACTATGTTTGAAAAAGTACTTCAAAATATTGATTTTCCTAATAAAAAGCCACAACAAAATAAATTTGGGCAAAATTAACACGCTTTCTTGCCATAAAATTAAATTAAATTTTAAACCTTTTTTATTCCCGCGAAAACGCTGTCATCATTTTGGTGACGTAATATTGGTAAAAACAACAATCGTCTATGTACTTACGACCGGCACACGTAGCATAGCTGTTTACACTGAACTGACAGTCACAGAGTACTTACTACTACACATATGACGTCACACCGTGGTGGCTCGTGTTTTAGGTCACGTGATATAAAGGTTAAAAATTACGACTTTTAATTTTAATATAATAAAATAATAATGTGCTTTTATGACTCAAAATCAAAATATTTAAGTATATATCTACATAAATTTTAATTTTTATTAAATTTCATACTTTATTTTTAACTGACGAAAGTACCCTATTAAGGTGACTGAGATTCCACCAGAGCAGGGTGGTACGAGAAAAAAACCACTTATTACTTTACGTAATGAAACAATTAAAGTCCGCTCATTGACAATGATACTAACAACTGTAATCGCTCAAAGCCTCAAACCCCGACCGCTTCATGCTAAGTCACCATCAATGATATTATATACAAGATACCTATGCTAAGATGGCGCTGAAATTATGTCAGTCGAATTTAGACAAGTATAGCGATTTTAATTCAGACAGTTGATAGCTGCCTCTGAGTGAGGCCGTCTAGCTGTCTTTTTCACTATTATGGTTTTAGTAGTGCCATCCCTTTTACATAATTTACCAATGTAATAGTGATTGATGTGGTGAAACAAAAGATAAACGTGTGTGTGTTGTAGCTCGGTCGGAACAGATTTTTTGGTTGATTTGTAAGGGCATAACGTATCTATAGTTTAATATCATTGGTCACCATACAATTTTCCAACAACCAACTTATGAAAGAATTTTTTCCGCAATTACAAAACTCTCTTAGAACATTGGAATAGAACAGTATTTAACGTAAATAGAAAATTTTCCATCTCGCTTGGAAATTGAGTGTATATTGTGAGTCGGTGGATAAAGCCGTTTGTACAAGCCTCGTATTGACAATAGCTTTGATAGTATTGTATTTCATGTCGTAGTTGAATAGTGCGAGAACCAATGGAATATTAATTCCATTTCTCGAGCTTAATTCGATTGATAGGTAAATTTCATAGAATATTCACTTTTTTGGCGATCTGTTTAGGTACTAAATACGTGTAAACTGGAAAGGCTTCTGGAAATCTTGGTAGGAATTTCCGAAATAAATCGTTTTGATATTAGATATAAAATGCTAACATGAAGGATAAAATTAATGAAATCGATTTTAAAAATAACAAAATGAAACTCGTTCCAATTATTTGTTTTAAAAGTTCCGGAGTTTCGATCATAGTAAGTTGAAGTCGAAATATATACAATGAATAAGTGAATACCTTTCGGCAGGACTTCCAATCGAATGATTTATTTTTAGATAGTTTGGTTTTATGAGATTGGGGGCAAGTTACAAATTGACAGAAGCCATGTGTGTCTTCATGTTCGCTTGGAGCAGGATGCCAGAGAGTGCAAGATTGTACAAATAAGTTAGAAAATTTACCCTTCCGTATCGAAAGCTATTTACCGACTTCAGCGGTTATTTTTTGGTAAAATTTTATATCAATAACTAACCTGTACCTTTTTCTTTACAGTTGAACTTGTTAAGGCAGCTGGAAGGAAAGGAGAGTGTGCCAATAGACAGGAACGTTCGACCCACACAGAAGCATCCCCCTGGCCACTCAGTTATCTACGTACAACAAGTCAAATCCAAATTATAACTTTTATACCATAACTAATAGAGACCATACAAGATCATATCGTCCCCGTAGAGCGAAAAGTCATTAAGTGCAAAAAACGTGTTTTGAGATATTGAGGGTTAAAGTTTTGAAATATATAAATCGCCATAACTTTAATATGTCATAACATGTCTCTATGTTTTTAGTTTTATTTTGAAGGAACTTAAATCAAATTAATATTATACTACCTGTAACAAGTGAAAATCGAGTAGTTAATGAGAAAATATAAAATACCCTAAAAAACGCAAATTAATTATTTGTTCTCAATAGAATGTCTGAGTTAGTTAGGAGTTAGTTAATTTTCGCCCTTAGTTAGTGATCTTTCACTCTGTTCTAAATTATTTTTAAGAAACCACCTCTAGTTATGTAAATTGGAACTTAGTGCTAGACGTACGAAATGTGCATTGTAAATAATACCTAGTACTTATCTTAAGATTCGAAGTTTGGGTGGTAAGATTTGTTTTGATAATAATAAATATAATATATGTAATAATTATATAATAAATGTATATCTTTTAATGTAACCAAGTGTAACCATTGCTTTAAGATAACTTAAGCATTAAAAATAAACGACACAAAAAAAAACAAACAATCGAAGCGACAAAAACAAAAGTGACAAAACCTACTACCCAAATAATAGGCACCATACTTAATAATTACTTTCTATAACAGATCTCGTGAAGTCTTCAAAGGAGCAGATTCATGTAAAATAATATTATTAGATATTTATCTGTATTCTTAAATAATGTATGTACATAATTTTCGCCTCCAGAAGACAACATCAAAATACTAAACTAAAATATAAAGTATTCATCCATCCATCAGCCCTTGGAGGTCCACTGCTGGACATAGGCCTCCCCTAACTTGCGCAACTCTGACCGGTTCTGAGCCTTCTGAATCCAGCGGATGCCCGCTGTCTTCTTCAGGTCGTCAGTCCACCTGGTTGGAGGGCGTCCTATGCTCCTTTTTCCGAGACGTGGGCGCTATTCGAGGACCTTTCTTCCCCAACGGTTATCGGTCCTTCGCACTATGTGGCCAGCCCATTGCCACTTCAGCCGGCTAATTCTTTGAGCTATGTCGGTTATCCTTGTTAGTCTACGGATCTCCTCATTTCTGATAAATCACGTAGAGAAATACCGAGCATAGCCCACTCCATAGCCCACTGCGCTACTTTGAACTTGTGGATTAGGCCAATAGTAAAGCACCACGTCTCGGATAAGTATGTCATCACTGGCAACACAAATTGCTCGAACACCTTCGACTTTAGGCACTGAGGTAGTGTTTTGGACGACAAGATATGACGCAGTTTCCCGAACGCAGCCCATCCGAGTTGGATTCTACGAGTGACTTCTTTCTCGAAGTTAGACTTACCCATCTGGATTACTTGTCCCAGGTAATTGTATTCGTCTACAACTTCGAGAGCAGCGCCGTCACAAGAACCGGTACGGGGGTGACATGGACATTCGACATGATTTTCGTCTTGTCATGGACAAGACCCACCCGTTGTGAGGCGCTGTTCAATTCCCCAAGCATTGTACTAAGTTCTTCCAGGGAACCCGCCAGGATGACTATATTATCGGCATATCGCAGGTGTGTGATGTATTCGCCGTTTATGTTAATGCCACGTCGTTTCCACTCCATCAGCTTGAACATGTCTTTTAACGCAGCGGTGAACAGTTTTGGGGATATGACATCCCCTTGTCTGACACCTCTCTGCAATTGGATGGGGTTCGTTGCTGTGTCGTGTACTCTGACGGACATAGTGGCAGATGACTACAAACATTTCAACACCTCGATATACCGGTAGTCGATCTGGCACCGCTGGAGAGAATTTAGTTCCACCCAGGTCTCGATAGAATCAAAGGCTTTCTCATAGTCCACATAGGCAACACATAACGGCAAATTATACTCCTCGGTCTTTTGTATAACCTGCCGCAGTGTGTGTATAATATGGTCTATGGTGCTGTAGCCTTTTCGGAATCCTGCTTATTCGGGAGGCTGGAAGTCGTGAAGCCTGCGTGCAATGCGATTTGTGAGGACCCTCGAAAACAGCTTATAAACGTGGCTCAGAAGTGCATTGGGCCTGTAGTTCTTCAAAAGGGCTTTATCGCCCTTCTTGAAGAACAGCGTCACCACACTTCTGCTCCACGCTTCCGGGGTAGTTGCAGTGTTGATGACGGAATCGAACAGTTTTTGGAGAGCCACTAGAAGGGGTTTCACTCCAGCTCTCAGAAGCTCGGTTGTGATTCCGTCATCTCCCGGCGCTTTGTTGTTTTTAACCTGTTTGAGAGCCTCTCTAATCTCATACAGGCTGACGTCGGTGCTGGAAATGGTGCTGGACTCGGTCTTCAACCTCGTAAGCTGACTTTGCCCAATAGACATATCCCTGGTGAACACTTTTTAACCGACTTCAAAAAAAGGAGGAGGTTCTCAATTCGACTGTATTTTTTTTATGTTTGTTACCTCAGAACTTTGGACTGGGTGAACCGATTTAGATGATTTTTTTTTAATCGAAAGCTGGTGCTTGCCGTGTGGTCCCACAAAAATTTGAACGAGATCTGACAATGGCATCCATGTCAAAATCATATAAGTCTTAAATTTGCATTAAGTATGTGCGCGATAAATCGACGAATAACTCAATATCGCGCCAACCGATTTTAATGATTCTTTTTTTAATTGAAAGCTGGTGCTTGTCGCGTAGTCCCACATAAATTTGAGTGAGATCTGACAATGGTATCCATATCAAAAGTACAATGTACTTCATTTGAAGTCGGTTAATTTTTTGTTAAAATGTTAGATTATGAGCCCTGGTTTCACTCAATAGTGCTTTTTACACGATTTGCGTTGTGTTTTCGCATATCGCGTCGCCTGCACTTGGAGATCTGTTCATTAAGCCATCGGTATTCCCTCATAGAGGTCCTCATTGTATAGTTCTCGTCGATCCCTCATAAGACCAAGAGATAAATATAAAGTATGATTCCAAAAATCACTTACCTCTACAATAGCTTTTTCGTTTTGATTTAAGAAATCAATAATAAACTTTGCACGACTCATTTTTACAAAGTGCACAAAATAATACTCAAAAACGCAAGTGGTCAGTGCCGAGAATTAAAGTCACCACGCGCCGCGCTCGTCTCTCTAGCCGCGACAAAATCACTAACTCGCAAGCGATATGTACCTAAATGTAAGGATGCTCGTCGAAGGTATAAAAATAATAACTAAAACATTTTAAGTATTATTCACAATAGGTCTTTTAATCCATTTTTATTAGAGAAGAAATCATTATGTTGAAATAATGATTTTTCACTTTGGTAGTATTTTACAAAATCATTTAACAGTAAGGAGTGAGAAGTCACTATTTGGAGTTAGTTGATTTTCGCTTTCGAGTATTTTAGCAAAGTGCTGAATTTAATAACTCACTAAATCATTTTAGTGATTATAGTCTACCTAAAAGCCTGCGTATGCATTGAAAATTTAAAAGAAAAAGTAATTAAATCGTTTTAGTTCCGACCTACGTAAAGTTTCGATAAGTATAAAATAATTAAGAAAATTTAGTTATTTCTCTCATTTCGCTGTGGGATCCAAAGCATACATTTACTTAATTTTCACATTTCGTAAATCGGAAACGAACGCACTTAGAACATAGATGGTTAGACAGATATTTAGAGAAAAAAAATGTGGTTTTAGTGACATTGATAACTCATTTTGGCCCTTTTTCGACTTAGTGACTTTTCGAACTACGGGGACGATATGTACTTGATCAAGTCTGCAGTTTGACTTGTCAAATTTGCAGTTTGACTTGACGCGCCATCCAGTGTGCATGAGATAGTTATATGGCCAGATAGCTTACCGTGGCCATACAAGATCAAGTATACTGGATGCCGCGTCAAGTCCGCTTGACGCTTGATCAAGTACAGTACACATGATCGTGTATGGTCTCCATTACACACACATCCTTATAAATTGACTTTCAAATCAGGAACACTTCATCTATATGATTTTTTTATATATTTGTGACATATATTATAGCATTCATAAAATTCTACGACTCATTAATCTAATCTAATTTAACTAGTTAAAAGACGTAACTATGTTTTAATATTACCTACCTACTATTAAATTAATAGCAGGGAAATAAGTTTATATAAATGTTATTATAAAATAGCTATGTTAAACGAAATATATTTATTGAAAATAATTGAGTGTTATTATAATTTTAGATTCTGTGACATTTTTTAAATCATATTTTGTAAGCAAATAATAAATATTATAATACTTCATAGGCAAGAAAAGCTGTCGGTCCCGGTTGTTATCGTAAGATAACAGTCGTTAAGCCATGTCATGTCATGACCTTCGGGCGCTATGAACATTTCCGACACTTGAGTTGGTCAATAATTAACCCCTCCCCTATCTCCTCACTAGAGCAGCGTGGTGGAGTAGCCCAATAATAGTTTGAAAACGACTTAACTTAAGTCATATCGCACCCTGTAAATCGAGGTAATTTATGAAATTGATAATTCTTTTTAAATGACCTAAAAAACTCTTCAGGTACGACAAAAATCGAATTCGATCCATCTATTTAGATCTAGACTACTTAAAACGCCAGCACATATTTCTATAGTGTCCGCGACGTGTTCATATGCTCTAATATAAAATATATTGCGATTAGTGTTCATTGTCATGGAGTCTACAGACATCCGACTGGTAGATTGTATTGTTATTTTAGACACTATCTCTGCGTTTTCAGTCTGCTGAACATCATTATCGATTGTCTTAAATATTTGCGAATAATCCTTATCAAACCTATCAGCCATTTGCCCAAGAAATATTTTAACAGCTCTGTATTTCTGCTTCAATAAATTCTCCCCTTCGTACCAAGGCTTGAGCAAATTTGCATGTGACACTTTCAAAATATCGTAATATTTCATTCTTTCGTCATACTCTTTTTCCAGCATTTTTTGTCGCCAACTTGTGATAGAAAGATCCCATGTCTCACCAGATGCCATTTCAGCATAAACCTCTTTCATTTTTGCAACTTCCGTCTGGTGATAGAAACAAACTGGGTTTTTCATAACAAATAGTTCAGCCTCCAAGAATAAATGTTTATATGGATACGTTTGGGGTTTTATAGTAGTTGCTTTTTCAATAGCTTCGTTAATTAAACTCCTTGATATATTCTTCATAGCTTTTCTGTTAATTCTGCTTTTAATAAACTCTACCTTACATTTGGTCCTTTCTATATTTTCCACAGAATCACCTTGAAGATTGATAATTATTTTGTCTCCTAAGGTATCAAAGAAACAAATATTACACATATTAAGCTCCCAGCTTTCGCTGTATATACCAGGCTTATTTGAGATGAATGTAAATATAATTTCTGTGCTTTGGCCGGGAGGTAACACATCTTCGTTTTTATTAAAATAGAAGACTTGTTCGTAAATGTCTTCCGGTATGAACGGAATTGAACGTTTTATTTTTTTCCAACAATACCGAAGGGTAACGGTTCCAATATTTTCAAGATAAAGTTTACTTCTTCCTACTCTATTAACTGGAGCATTAAAATAATAAGACCAAAAAGTACAAGGTTCATGCCAAGATTCTTTTTGCATTTGCCATAAATACGACAAATTTTGTCCTTGTACATTTTTAACGAATACTGTGTTATTTATTCTTAGAGCAAAAATAGAATGTAATAAATGAGGATCATCAATAACTTCAGTTATTTTTATCTCAGGCACTGGAGGCATTTTTTTTGGTGGAGGTTTAGGTTTGTTTCCTTTTATCATTAAACCACGGATATCTGGTCTGAAAGAAAAATATGCACGAATTACTAAAATATAACATTTTATTTACATAAATAACTAATTATAATATGTAGAACTTAGATGTTTAAATTACCTATATGGATCAATTTTCTTTATTGATTCTTTCAACTCATTTTCACGTTTAGCCCTGTAATCTAAATATACATTATCAAGTTGAGGACATGGTTTTCGTTTGGCAACTCCAAATATACCTTTTTCGGTTTCTTGTATATACTCTGGTACTCCGACATGTTCAATAACTCGTGGACGTCCTTTTTCAGCCGGGGTTCTATGTATTTCATATACTGGATCATAACAACATTTTTGCTTCAATCTCTGTGGTTGCTCCCAGAGCACCCCTCGTATTGCGGGCTTTTTTTCTATCTGAGCATGTTCTAAGACTGTCTTCCTTTCTTTATCCTCTCTGACGTTTTCCAAAAGATTCATTGTTAGGTCTGCTGGTTCTCGACCAGTTTTCTCAGCTAATTTTGTTGTTTCTTCTTTTCGTATCTGAATCCATTTTTCCCATACGAGCAATTCAAGGTCTGGACTTATTGAATCTTTGTCGATCATATCTTGTTTATTTTCTGACTCCATTATTGTGTGCAATGAGATACTTTGATTAAAATAAATAAATATTTGCTATTTAACTCTAACTGGAAAATATAAATTAAATATTTCTATACCAATATCAATGATAGATATTATATGTATAAAAAGCTTTAATATTGTTGACATTGATGAAATCCCCATGAATTTTATGTGACGTGTACAGAGTACAAACAATATGGTGACAAACTGTTGATTGCTTTATTTTTCTTTATAAAATAAGTAAATTGATAAAAATTTAAATGTAAATTGATAAAAGCACAATAAAAAACCGGGCAAGTGCATTTATCGACTATTTATAATTACTCATTAACTATATTATCTTACTTATGCTAACATAGCTGTGATAGTTTTCCTTGTAAATTCATCGTATAACCTATTTTTGAGAATTTTTCAGTTATCCAACTCCAAAAAATATTGTGATACAAACCTCATACCTTACCTTAGATATGAAGAAGTAAGGCAGCTAAAGTTCTGTTTTTCAAGAATTTTTTGTGACGTACACTGTCTTCCACACGGCTCGTAATAGAATACAGTATAATTTATATTATATAAATTGTAGGCAAATTAACACTTTATTTTTACAAGGCCCTCGTATGACTAAATAAATCATACGAGTGACGATCTCGGAAAAAGCAATGACGTCACATACGAGTCGGAGAATACGTTAATTTTAATCATTTATATCTTACCCATTTAATAAAAGACTTAAAAAAATATTTCAGTAATTTATTATATGTGATCTTTATTTTAACTTCTCCAATATGTTCTTCGAATCACAACGAATGAATTATTCACATTTGAATCAATTGGTCACGACATTATTTATTTTTCATTAAAAACTGGTATCATTGTAAATGTCAAATCGGTCTGATGGATTCATAGACATAGATAGTAAAACATGTCTGTGGGTGGATTAGCAATGAATAAAGAAAATTACTTTTATCGTTGTTGATAATGGTCGTAGCACACATATCAACTCGTAAACGGAACGTAAACGTATCAAATCTTGCATGTCAGTATTCTTTGTATGAAACTCCCTACTGTAAAGCACACTTATCGGATTCGTAACGTAATCGCCTCGCCTCGAGACAAGCTCACGAACCGCGGTACGGTGCGTGGACGACTTGCCGTACCCGCGCTTACGTCTCACCGTACGCTATCCTTCGACTTTCCATTTTCTCGTGCACGCCCCGCGCCGCGGCTACCGCTGCGTCGGCGAACTGCTGTCATTCATTCCGTCAACCAGCGGCTGGCGAGCCGTAAGCGCGGCGTCGCCTAGCCGTAGCCGAGTCGATTTGGAGCTGTTGGTCGGTTGGTAACGCGCTTACGTTAGGTTGACGGCGAGGCGATCCGGTGACGATCCCTTTTCGAGTTGATATGTGCGCTACGACCATAAAACGTAGTGATTAAGTACTCTGTGGTTGTGGATTAATGATTCGACTACAGTATTTAAACATTTAAACAACACGTTTTACTTGGGCCTTGTTGAAGCATTGGCGTAAATTGCATGCAATTGCAAACCAAACCAATTTTGAATAAAAAATTGATTTGATTTGAATAAAAAAATATAAATGATCCATGTAAAATTATTAAATTACTATTTCTTGTTTATTACAATACGTTTTAAAACGCCGTCAAAAAAAATACTCAAAAAAAATACTCAAATTTTATGGTCACTAAAAATGACATTGTCATTAAACTAAAGTAAATAAAAAAATTCTAACTATACCTATACATATATGTATCTAAATTCTAGTAATAATAATTGGATTCGTAATGCTAGTAACTGCTGTAGCTCAAACAGGTAAAAACTAAGCTGGTAACGTAAACAGCCATCAATTATTATTTAAGAGCCATTTCGCGGTTAGACGCGCGGAATGAAGAATTTGATGTCAAAAATTAGTATCATAAGAAAGATATTAATGCTGGCAAATGAACTCATAAAATAGATCAATCCTTCATCTTGGATCTTCATTTACCGGAATTTTGAAAATATTAATTTGTTTCTGCGTAACTGTCAATCTAGCGTAACTATTTTTCAGCAAAAGGACGACAGAGTCAATTTCATACACTGATTTTCTTTATTAAGTTTTATTAAATTGAGTAAAAAAAAATGTCTAGAGAACACTCATATATTATATTTTGCATTTATTACAAGGGATATACGATTACTATAATATTCGTTTCAAAATTAATTCAATAACATTACCAATTTTCATGGTTTATGCCATGACTTTACCATCGATTTTTGTATTCAATAAAGCGTATTTCCCATCAAAAATTTATGTAGTAATAAAATATGGTCTTTGTCGAATATGACACGTAATTTTTTTTTTATCTTACTGCAAAAAATAATTTATTAAAACGAATTTACTTTACCATATAAAGATACGATCTGGCGCGAAATCAAATCAGTCGTGCGGCAGCACTCTTGGACGTCGGACCTATGTCAATTTTTGCTTTAGCCATCTAAGGAATAGATTTCGTAAAAGTAACGTAATTATATTGCCATTGAACAGTCTTGATCACGTGAGAATTTTTAGTTACAGTCAATTGTATTATTTTTAGTTTTCTATAATTTTCAGGGTTTTGTAGTCAAATCGGAATCATGTCTAGTCCGTTCGTTATTTCAACCGGCCGGCTAGCCCGTCCGGCCGTCCGTCCTTCCGTCCGTCCGTCTGTCCGTTCCGTATGATTTTTTCTTCGTCTACCCCTTAATGTGGGGTATCGTTGAAAAGGTCTTTCAAAAATATTATAGGTTTCAAAAGACCATTTTTCAATTCAGGGGTCCGTTTGCGTAATATTCTGCTTTAAACATCTTTGGTTTGAAGAAAACAATAGAAATTAAGTAACTATTTCTTTCCAATTTATGTAGTGTAAGTAGTAACGGAGAAAATCACGAACATACATATGTACAAAATATAACTATATCTATACTAATCTATACTATTACTATTGTAATATTATAAAGCTGAAAAGTTTGTTTGTTTGTTTGGTTGAACGCGCTAATCTCAGGAACTACTGGTTTGAATTGAAAAATTCTTTTTGTATTGGATAGTTCATTTATCGAAGAAGGCTTTAGGCTATCGGATTTTTGGAAATTCAACCCCTATTGGGTTGGAAGTCACTGCTGTAATTTGAAATAAAACATTGTCCGTTTTTAGACATTAGTTACTGTTTACAGTATTTAGGTTTTTTGTTATATGTGTAAATTACATATTTACATAGAAAAAAATAAATAAATAATTATAACTTGTATACACATACCCTTTATTTATACAACTTTTAGATCAATCTGTACTTTATAGAGTTCCTTACCCAAACGGTGTCAACGGGACCCTATTGCTAAGCCAAAATGTTGGAATGATAGAAGCTCCGACATTAGTCAGCTATAGTCACTTATTATTAGTCAAAGATAATACATTCGTTGTTTGGAAACTCTCGTGCACCCAAGTTCCGTCAACTCCCCAAAACTCACGTATCTCAAATACACAACACAAATACAAATCACCCTCTCATTTTTTCCCTTCACAACCCCTCGCCTCCCCCTATACCCCCCCCCCCCCCCCCTCAGTTCTTCACCCAAAAGTGGAATTTTGCGTCGTGATAATCTGGGAGGCATCCGGGCAAATACCGCACTCATCAGGTAGGCGCAGATCGGCAGATCAGGATATCGGGATATAGATTTTTGGAAAACCGGAAATCCCGGATATCTCGGAGACGGTGCGTCCTAGACAAGTTTAGACGGAAATTTCAACCCCCTTTAGTAAACCCCCAAACCTTATTGCTAAATCTTACTGAACCCACTTTTACCCCCCCCCTCCCCAAATTTTCCTAAAATACCATATATCTCCTAAACGGTACGTCCTAGACGATTTCCGACTGAATTTCCATCCGCCCTGTGGAACTCATACTTGCAACATTACCCAATCTTATTGGGCCCAACCTTAACCCCCCCCCCTCCCAAATTTTCCGAAAACTCCTTATATCTCCTAAACGGTGCGTCCTAGACGATTTCCGAAAGGATCGAGTAAAAGTTGTAGCCCATAAAAAGATTGACATTTTATGTGCCATACATTTTTCTTGTAGAGCAAGTGGTTTGGGAGGAAAGTGCGAATTTCGTTTCTCATAATTTATTATACTAGACTATTGTCAATATTTTGTTTTGTAAACCAACAGAAAACAATAAAGAATTCGTTTTTAACATTCAAAGAATAGTGTTCTGAATATCTTCTTTTTAAAGCTGTAATCATTTTTGTGTATGGATTGTATTTACCTTTATTTTTACGTTATCTTTTGTATCACGGTAATGATTAGGGTATCGAAAACCGATCCTGTTTTAAATTACCGGGATTTTCGGTACTCGCCTATGCTGGAACCGGGATTCCCGGGATTTTCAGTTCTTTCGGGATTATTTTACCACGGCTTTCCCCGCGTGAAAATAGTTAGTATCGCGTTTCCTATTTTATCTCTCAGGAGCATTAAATAGGGAAAAACTGTTTTCTACCCAAATCCGTATAGTCGTTTGCCGTGATTGAGTAACCATCATACTATTATACCTTACATGCAAACATAAGTTTCGTATTAATTGTATGAAAGCAACACAATTGTATTGCACAATTCAGCACTGCTTGGACGAGAAAAAAGAGTTAAATCATCTTCATTTATATTAGAAAAATATCGATCTGGGCTGTGTAAATAATATTATATTAGTGTAGCTGCTTCATGTAGCCGACGTTCTGAATATCTTCTTTTTAAAGCTGTAATCATTTTTGTGTATGGATTGTATTTACCTTTATTTTTACGTTATCTTTTGTATCACGACGCGACATATTTTTATTTCCCAAAAGTTCAGAAAATCCCGGTTCTTTTATTTTGTTTCCCGGTTCTTTTATTTTGTTTCCTGGTTCTTTTGAAAAGTACCGTATTCCTTTGTAAATCCCGGGATTTTCGGTTCCGGGATTTCCCGGTTCTATACCCTCCGATTGATTTGAATTTAGGTATACTTATGTATTTCGACGCGCTGCGAATATCGCAGGCAAAATGGACGCATATTGCATTTCGACGGGTGCAACGCATAAGGTCTTAACGCCATTTTTATTGAAAATCCATATTTTACACTATCGTAATTACGTATATGAGTTTTATAAATTCCTGAAATCAGAATTTTAATATTACTTTTAATTAACGAGTTTTAGAAACGCTTATGGTCGTATATTTTGAAAGTTACCACGCATATAGTTGCATTTCACGGTACGACGATATGCGTGGTGCTATTGGTTCGTGCGAGACCAATCAAGGGCAGTTACGGCCGTCGTATGTCACTGACGGAGCACGCAATAAAGTATGAAATTTATTTTGTAAATAATATGAATTCTGAAGTGTTTTACGTTATGATATCAAGTGAGTTGTGATATGTTGATTGTATTACATTATTATAATCAAAATGAACCACTTACGATCATCAAGAATTTTAAAATTAGCACTTAACAAAAATGAAAAAAAATACCTTCTAATGAATCCAGTCAAACTGGTAAGTTTTGGTTAATAATTGATTGTTTTTTTATTAAATAGTTAGAAATCATATCGCAATACAAGCATATAAGATTAGATTTATTATTATATTTAAGTGTTTTTTTCGATATTTATAATTTTAATCTAGTTCCACGCATAACGTCGTAATGTTATAGTTACGACGTTATGCGTTGTTTTTTCACTGAAGGTAAGGGTCGTAACTACTACTTACGACTACATGCGTCGTTATTAAATAAAAAAATCTGTGTTCTTGTAGTCGTATGTAGAACATACAACGTTATGCTTCGAACTCAATATTAAATAAGACGTTATGCAATTTTTTATTTGCTAAAATCATAAATAAATTTAATATTCTGTGCTATTAATAAGTTGTGGTGGTTAATTAAATGATATTATATCTTTTTTAGAACCACCTGTTTAGCTGAAAACCGAGCATAACTGGAATTTGTACGAGTCAATGGTCGAGAAATCCCTGACTGGGAGCGGTAATTGTAATGATGTCAGAAAATTTCCCAAGAAGTACGACTAGCACTAAATAATTTATATGAAACTAGCTCATATCACGACTTAATCCAACAATAGTACAAAGGCTGAATCCAGACGTAAGAAAACTTGGAAATATTCCTTAGCAAGAACAGAGCCTAATTCAGATAAACCTAATATTGTTTTGGTATGTAAAACGATGTTCCTCAATACTCTCTCTATAGGAGAGCGAACAGTTAATACGGCCATGTCGAAGTGGTTTTCAGGTAGGGAATATATTTCCCCAGACCATCGTGGCGGTTCGAGAGGTGTTATCATAGATGAAGAGATTAAACCAGGAGTAAACACACACTATGTGCGCAAAAAGTCTACAAAACTTTACTTAAATAGCCGACTCAGGTTTGCAAATATGTTTTCTCTATATAATGAGTGGTGTAGTAGTAAAAATATAACAAAAAAAGCTAAATCAGCACGACAATATTGGGGTATTATAAATCAAAGATTAAATATTTTTTATTTTACAAACCCAAGCAGAATATTTGTAACGAATATTATGTTTACACGTAAATAAAAATAATATGACAGAAGAAGAAATTAATAAACAAAAAAACACATATGATATCAAAAGAATTAGCAAGAAATTTAAAGGAAAATATAAAACTTTAAAAACAATTACAGCATGCTTCGATTTTTAATAAATTCAGAATTGTCCTCATGGAAATGTTGGTTTATTTTATTATAAAATAAAATTATCGGTCCCAAATGTTACAGTTTTTGATCTAGCCAGTAAAGAAGCATATTGTTGCATGTGGCCAGATTAAGTTGTCTGCTTAAACTTATTGAGACTAAAGTATAAGACGGCGGTAAGGAATTCATTTTTTGATCAGGTAATTGTGCTGGGCAAAACCAAAATTGTATTGTGTTTTCATTTTATACTTATGCTCCTAAAAATATGGTGTAACAATAACTCATTTGTTCTAAGAGCGAGGACATACTCAAAATGAAGCAGATTCTGTTCATGCTATAGTAGAGCGAAATTCAAAAAAATATCTCATATATACGCCAGAACAATGGTATGCATTAGTAAGAAGAGCCAAAGTTAACACGCCTTATTATAATGTGATTGAGATGAGTATTACAGATTTTTATAATTTCAAAAAGTTATTGTATGGGAAAAACTGTATCAAAAACTCTAACAAACACAAAATAACTTGGACTAAAATCAAAGAAGTGGGAATAACTTCCAATGATCGGCATATATCGCTACAGCTTTGAAAACGAAGACTTATATATATAACTTATATAACTTATACATTATAATTATGACTTTATTAATTACCAGAAAAACCTATTCATCACGAAGAATTAATAACCAAGAAAGTCTTAATAATTGAGATCGCTGTTATTTAGATTATTTGCCTATAACAACTGCAAATATGAGGATTTACAAAGTCTGTGCCGTGCACGCATAATACCGAACGAATATAATAAGTATTATGAAAAATTACCAAACACACGCAATACGATGAACGAAGAAAATACGGATATCGATTCATCTAATAATTTGTAGATTAATTAATTCTCGCGACATATGTTTATAATGTTCCTTCCTAGTTTATTTGTTATACTCACGCTTTGTTTACTGCGGAACTTTCTTGTTATCATATAAATAAGTTAGTTTTTTTAATATCGTTTTTTAATCGTATTTGTAAACCATTAAACCCCAAAGTAACCCGGCGTAACTTGAAGGTAAGGAAATTTTACTGTACGTATATCGTCGTAACTTGTCGTAACTCAATAACATAATTCTTGCATCCCTACGCATAAAGTCATAAGTATGTAATTTCAGTATTTTTCATTAAATTACAATTCATTTTCTATCAATGATATTTGTTTAAAGATGACTTAAGGCACTACTAATTATAAGCTTGATTTAAATTCAAATTTCCTTCTCATTTTCGAGTAATGACAAAAGTAAACTTTAAATGCCCATACTGTAAAGTTGCCATTTTCTGCATACGACCTTATGCGTAGGAGCCGTCGATTTTATAGATCACCTTGAAAAAACGTGATTTTTAATTTTTCACGTTGATTTGCCAAAATATTGATTTTTGCAATATGCATCTATTGGACATCTTTATTGTGATGTACCTAAGTAGGTACCTAAAATGTATTATGTAAATAAGTTACCGATAATGGTACTACTACATTGTACTCTTAATTGTTATATAAACTTATATTGTCACAAACCAGATACATGTATGTGGTCACAAAGTGTATAATTAAAATTATATGTTCATAATTTTAAAATTTTTACGTTTGAAAGTATCAAGAAGATTACTCGCACAGAACTGAGGTCAAGCGCGACGCGAGCCGCGCGAGGCAATATCACGCCGCGGAGCCGCTTCAAATACCTATAGTTTATCAACCGAGTTTTGCGAAATGGCTCTTAAGGCTGATGCTCAGAGGCTGTTGCTAGTCGTCCGGTAAACGAACGAAAAAAATAACCTTAGTCATCCGATTAACGGGTTACTTCGATTATTTAAACGCAGAATAAATTAATTTTTCTAGAAGAGGAAGAGTCACCGGCAAAAGAAGAAAATAAGGCTATACCCCCTTTTGGGTCTTTGGAATGGATTCAATATCTAAGCGAATCAGAAGGGCATCTTCCAACACCAATAGATGTGTCGATTACTGGTTCTATTAAGTACTTTTGCCCTGAACTCATATGGTACAATTTTGATGTATTTCCTCATAAAATCAAAATGACCAACACGGGATATACTAGTAAGTATTTGATTTATTTATTAGATATATTGGGTTGATACGACCGAAAAAAATAATCAATTACGTTTTTTTAGAATTAGAAGAATAAATATCTGTAATATAATAAAGCTATTTAATTGCTAAACGTCCAAGAATCGGATCTATTTATTTATCCAATATGTTCGCATTAATTAGTAAGGGTCATGACATTCATTCTAATAGGTATACTCGTAAATCTTCGTTATTTTTAGTGTTTCATTAATCTATAATGGGTCACTGACCTTTAAATGAAAGTCAGGATGCTAGCCAAGATAAGACATTCGATTTCCTATTAGCATAAACCCACTAATTAATAGTAATTGCCGACAAACTGGCTTGCAGTTTGGCAGATATGGAAATGTGGAATATGTACAGTCACCTGCAGAGAAAAGTAACCCATTTGTTTATAATTGTATGAACAGCAACGTTTCTGTTGCCTTTAAGAGATGGGTTACTTTTCTCTGCAGGTGACCGTACACTCATTTGTTGGTTAAATAAATTAAAAAAAAAAAAAACTTTTATCTTTTTTCATGTCAATGGTCATCCTTAACACCAACGCGCTACAAGCCAAAAGTTTTTTCTTTTTCTATTGGCTCGCCAACTTTTCCCCAAACACACGAGTCACCACCTGAACTAGAAAATCACATGTACCTACAAACGATTTCAAAAGAGGAATATGTGTTTTCAGTAGTGATCGGTGCGAAATGGAGAACGGAGAGGCCTTATTTAGAAGGGGGCCCATTTTTGGAAAAACATGTGTTGTCCCAAATACACTTTCATTGGGGTGCGGATATGATGGAAGGGAGCGAACATACCGTAGATAAAAGACGTTATCCAGGAGAAATGCAGGTTTAAATTTTTAACACTAGTTAATAAATAACTACATAATAGGTTTTAAAATTGCGACGGCCGATAATAACGGTTTAATAGAACAAAGTATCTGGTTCTGTCTTGTTCTGCCAGTCGAATTTAAAATTATTTTTGTATATGATAGCCAAAGTCATGAGAGAGTCAGTTATAATTGTTATAATTAGTAGATACATCTATACTAATATTATAAAGAGGAAAGATTTGATTGTTTGCATTGAATAATGAATAGGCTCCGAAACTACCGAACCGATTTGAAAAATTCTTTCACTGTTGGAAAGCTACACTTTCCCCGGGTGACATAGGGTATATTATATTTTTTTACTATTTTTCCCGAAGCGAAGCAAGGGCGATTTCCTAGTATAATATAAACATAATATTAATAGGTAATATAACGTACCCACAACGAAGCGAAGGCGGGTGACTTGTGAAGGATTAACCACAAACCATCCTGGCTGATAGTTGCTTACACTAAATTTTGTGATCCCCTGAACTATAAAATGCGGGTGGGTGGCGGGGGATAAATATATATTTTTTTAATTAGGTACATGAAATAAATTAGTATTTGACAACAATCCCATTATTAGTTATCAAGTCAACTCTACAACATGGAACTTGATCAATAATAATTATGCTTATGTGTGTCCAGAAATCTTCTCATTCCTCGTCAATAATTTATTTCCTATGAATATTATTTTGAACTGTGACCTAATCTGTTTTCTCTTAAATCTATTTAAGTACTGTATGATATACGTTGCCGGAAAAAGGTACACGATTTTTTGAAGTGAAAAATTCTTTAGACGCGTTGAGCGATTTTTGATAGGGGCCGTCCATTAATCACGTGATCTTTTTTTAGCATTTTTTAACCCCCCCCTCCCCCTTGGTGATATGTAGTGAGGTTTAAGACTACCCCCCCCCCCCCCTCCCCCAACATCACGTGTATTTTTCCTTTCTTATACTCTGCAAAAAGGTCTTTATACAGATCACCTACTTTCGACATTGTTTTAATCCAAAACATGCCGAGAGTCGGTGGCGGCGCGTGAGGCCTTCGTTCGTTGCCTGGCAACGGCAAGTCAAAGTCACACTATAGGCTACTTTTCTATTTAAAAATCGTGCGTTTGACGAAAAAATAAATACACGTGATATCTTACTACACCCCCCCTCCCCCTTCGTGATATTTTCGTGATTTTTGTCAAACCCCTCCCCCCCCTTTCAAGCCTCACGTGATTAATGGACGGCCCCATAGGGGAAAAACTTATGGGTTCGCGATACCGATGATTTTGTGATTAATTTACAAGGAAAACTTATCCAGTAATGAGTAGTAGTCGATGTACTATGGAACCTTATATTGCGCGTGGCCTGATACGCACTTGGCCAGTTTTTTTATAATATGTAGCTTTAAAATGAAATGATCACCACGATATGAAGTGTAAATCAGGTCCAGCATTATTTTGGCAGTAATATGTAACTAAGCCAAGCTTAGCTCAACTACAAACATTGATGTTTTCGTGAAATTTTAGGTCACATTTTTTAGATCAGAATACATGACGCAAGAGGAAGCCCTGAAACACCCCGATGGTGTTGTTATGGTGTGCTACTTAATCAAGGTTTGCAATTATTATTTTTATACCCTTGTACTAAACGAAAGAGGTTTCTGGCTACCATATGCCATTTATGAGGTTATAAAATTATAATAATAAAGAATATTTAAACCGTTCTAATTTTCCTTTTGATTTGGTGTTTTTATATATTGCTAAATAGACTGTACTTATTTCCAATTTAAATAAAATACTTTTTCTTTTCTTAATTCCATCCATATGAGTAGGTACGTGAAGAAGGATTTAATACCTACCTACTTGTCTCTACGATAAATCGAACAGATTTAGATGACAGATTTAGACCAGGAATTTAGTTACGTTTGACGTTAATAAAGTCATCGATATCGATATCGGCTGATCGATTTATCAGCCTGACTCTTGAATAGGCTTTTGTACAAAATGAGTTTGATACTCCTACCAAATGAAATTGAAACTGGTGAACTAAGAATATCAGCCATACACTTATATCTGAAAAATCTTTTTATTTGTAGTACGGCGTTAATCCCGATGACCGTCTGAGTTGGGTAATCGAAGGCTTCCCTAGGGTCCGAGAAGCTCAAACCCATACCCGCATCGGACCTTATCCTATGTGTCGCCTCTTACCAATGTTCTACGAAGACTACTTCCTGTACTGGGGCCAGCTGACCAATGTTGAAGGAACGAGCTTCGTGGTCAGATGGCTAGTGCCACGGACAACGCTATTTGCGTCTTTAGAACAGGTACCTACATTAAAAGCCTCCATTTAGAAGAGTAAGTATCAATAAAGTACCTACCCACTTACAAGTAGGTATGTCATATGTGTAGGTACCACGTAGCCACGCTTTTTTAAAACCAATATTGTGAAAAGCCGTTAGTAAATTAGAGGCATCATGAAAATGTATACTTAAGTACCTTTTTAAGTACCTATTGCTTAATAAATGATTTAGTTATTCCTAATTATTGCGCTACCCTGTCATGCGTACTTCCACATCCGGCATTGAACCATTATCACCATGGGTAACGTAGGAGGTTCAACAATCAAACGTGTTTACTCTAGGTAAATATATACATAACAGTGTACATAACTAGCTGAAGCTAAATATCGTACAACTATTATGTTTCATCGATATATACAAGGTGTCCCAAAATTCAACGATAAGCGGGCACCAGAGGGTGGGCCTGATTATGACTACTCAAGAAAAAAAAAATATTATATCAATTTATTTCAGATTATATAAATAAATTGGAAACTGACACCTTATGATAAATTTAACATAATATTCGAGCAAATAAATTGAATTTGATTAAATTATACGTGGTAGACATTTAATAAGTAGGTATAACATATTTTTATCATCAACAGATGAAAGAATTTCGAAAACTTTGGGATCCTTGGGATGAGCCTAACCTGCGGAACTATCGTCAACTCCAAAATCGAGAGGACAGGCATGTGCTCTTCATCAGTCCACACTGGAGTCAATACAATTCCTTGCTGCCAATTCCCAGGGTCCCGGAACCCTCGATATCAGTTCTATCGCCAGCCTACCAAGCTAATCTCTGGATGTTACCGCCTCAAAACGCTTACATGCTTCCTGAAGATAACGAAGAACAAAAGGAAAAAATATAATAAAATCTTTAGGTGGTCCACTTCTAAAACACAGAAAGTTATTCCAAGTAGGTACCCCAACTGAACTCACGCATAATTAGTACGGTAACTGTAATGGATAATGCATCTTATCATAGCATACAGTTAAGTCCGATTTACACGTATTAGTAGTTCAAAAAAGTCATTGATAAGTTAATTCCCTTTGACTTCGCGGGGGAAACCGCGGGTAAGAGCTAGTTTAATATAAAAAAAACTCATGTCCAAGCAGTCATGTTATTAAAATACCTACTCATCTAATTAATAGCCTTTCCTCTTAAGAATACATGAGAATAAATACCTAAGTCAATTGCAATTTTTTGTGTGATGTACGAAAGACAGGAATAACGTGCGAGTGAGAGAGAATGATAGGTTCTGCCATTTTAGATTCGTTTCTTTAATGGCACGGCTAACAATACCATAAATATTATAAGCACTGTTTAATAACACAGGTCAACATGAATTTTGACTTTGAGAAGAGAGTATGAAATATCGATGGATCTATCGATGACTTAAACAAAAATATATATATTATAGCATGAAAAAGTTTGCTTTTGTATCCAGGAGAACAGTTCTGTTGATCAATATTTTAGAAAATTCATAGTTTAAATTGTTGGTTATAATTTAAACAAATTAATTTATGTAGGTATAATTTTTTATCAGCTTTTTATACCATATCAAATTACAAAATAGTAGAAAAAAGTTTAAAAGTGAACCTTACTACATTTTCTTTCATGTTCATAAGAACTTTGTCTCACTAAACTCCAATAGTACAGTCAATAAAGTAGTTGTAGAGTGCGTGAGCGGGAACCTAAGCGATTTCTTCAGAAACTTATTCAGGGTGCTTAGGGGGATAACATACTAAAAGTCCCCGCGTCTAGGAGGTGAGCCGGAGGGAGGGGGGGGTTACAAAGGTCTCAATTTTAGGTTTTTCGCCAATATCTCAAAAACGGTGCGTTGTAGCGAAAAATGTTTTAGGATGAAATAAAAGCTTATAAAATTCTCTATAACTTTCATTCTGTACACTTTTTCTATATCTTCAACCGTTTTTGAACTACACGCTCCAGAAATGTCGAAATTAAAGTAATTCAGCGTGATAACCATTACCTGATGCGAAAATTATCTTAAAATTTATAGTATCCTAAGCTGGGAGTACCTCCACGTAGTAAAGGCAGTAACAGTAAGAAATCGCGTTTTTTTATAACAGTGGATAACTGAGCAGAGGTCGGAAAACAATCATGATATTGATGAAGATTTCTTTTCGCTCAATATCTTTAATGCTCGCTGTAGGAAACGCGACCTTCTTGGCTAAAACTCCTATTGATATTGTATACTTGCCTTCGGGCTTATGTTTTTATAGGTTTTCGCAATTTTATTTTGTCTGGCACGGTAGTCTAGCCGGTAATGCAGGGGGGCAGCCACAAAATATTCTTTTCAGATATACATACACTGTTATTAGTAACACAATTGGGTTATCCAACATGAGTACTAATAAGAGTCCTGTATGCATTTTGTATGACGAGAATGTCGTTGAAGGAAGTAACGATGTCTCTGAGGGAAAGGAAAGGGAATGCCGGGTCGTATTAAAGCTAGTAAGGAAAGGAAAGACGGCATATATCGAAGTTTCCTTGACTTGACATCCCTTTTGATTTACATCAGCTGTCGTAAAAATGACACCGGAATTGATACCATTAAAAAAGACGTTAGGCAGGCATCTTCATCTAATGAAGAGGCAGGGCAGTCGCAGCTCAGACCTTCTGCTCCACCATTTGCCTTCAAGAATAATTGTTTTTTATGTGCATGTTGCCTTAATGAAGATATAAAAAAGCCTTTGAACAAAAACAAACAAAAAAAACGAGTATCTCATCGTGGGAAAGTAATCCATGTCAGCAAATATTTCTTCCATAGCCTCTACGACATGAGTATCTCTAGAGATCTCAGTTTTGTAGAGTTTTGGGTAACTGACAGGCTTCAAAAGTGAGTAATAGTGTCTTCGTGATATTTTGCTCCTTCAGCAACAATATCGGTAATGCAGGAAAAAATATCAAGAACTTCGTTACCCCAGGCATCATTTCTCGAAGAACATACCTGCTTGATACAATATTTAGCAGCTAGAGTCTCAACTGAATGTACAACCCGCCTTTTTTTCAAAGGCTTTTTTATATCTTCATTGAGGCAATATGTACATAAAAACAATGATTCTTGAAGTCAATTGGTGCAGCAGAAATTCTGAGCTGCAGCGGAACTGCCTCTTCGTTATATAAAGATGCCTGCCTAACATCTTTTTAATGGTATCAGTTCAGGTGTCATTTTTACGACAGCTGATGTGAATCACGCTGTTATCACGTTGAATAACTTAAATTGCTACATTTCTGGACCGTATAGTTCAAAAACGGTCGGAGATACGGAAAAACTGTATAGGATTAAAGTTATAGAGAATTTTATAAGCTTTCATTTCATCTAAGAACATTTTTCGCTATAACGCACCGTTTTTGAGATATTGGCGAAAAACCTAAAATTGAGACCTTTGTAACCCCCCCCTCCCTCCGGCTCACCTCCTAGACGCGGGGACTTTTAGTATTTTATCACCCTAAGCACCCTGAACAAGTTTCTGAAGAAATCGCTTAGGTTCCCGCTCACGCACTCTATACCCTCTTTTGAGTCATTCCTTGACTGGACTACAAATGTAGTCTCCCATCATATTTTCGTTGTATTGGCCCTGATAACGGCATTTGAAGTCCATGATGTCTTGATGGAAGCGTTCTCCTTGTTCTTCTGAATACGCCCCCATGTTGTTTTTTTTTATCTAAATGAGCATGCAGCATATTATGTACTTTTAAAGACCTTCTGCAGCCCATAGTTTTAAAATCTTCTAACATGTTATTAACTAGCTCTCGGTAATTTTCCACTTTTTTATTCCCTAAAAATCAAAATCAAAATGCCAGCTTTAACCTTTGCTTCTGACAACTTTGGAAAAAAAGTTTTTAAAAAATGTAAAAGCTTCAGATCTTTCATCTAGCTTTATTACGAATTGCTTCATAAGGCCTAACTTGATGTGTAAAGACGGCATTAATTTTACAATTTCAGGTTCAGCAATAGGTTTACATTTAACGTTTTGTTTCCCAATACAAATTCAGTTCTTAGTGGCCATGTTCGTTGAATATAGTGTTGAGCATCCGCTCTGCTATCCCACAAACAGAGATATTTTGTATATCCACCTTGTAGTCCCATTAAGAATAATAATAAGAAATTCTTTTTTTAATATAATAACTCAAGAAAAAAGATTTATTATCATAACTACCACAAAAGCAAACTTTTTAAAGAATGTGGGTATTTTTTCTTTATTATAAAGCATAGTGAATGAAAAAATCACAAAATAAATTTTAGGACAAAGACAATTTTTTTTATGTTGTGTAATCTTTGTTGTGTAATCTTTGTTAATCTGTGTCAAAGTGAAATGTGACACTTGAAAGGAGATTGAAAGATGTTAAATAGAAATGTCAAACAGACAAACTGTCAGCCAAGTGTCATTCTGTCAATAACAGCTGGCTGCTGGCTGGACTGAATTTAGAAAATGGTGTAAATTGTCAACAAGTAATAACGTAACCTAGCTACGCTCAAGTTTTGTATTAGATTTTCAAAAATGTTACGAAATATACTTCGTGCTAGTCGGTGTCTAGCACAACGAGAAATCAATAGAAGTACCCCAGTTATTTTAAGACGGTGTTTACTATTAAAATCATTGAAAACCAGCAACTTGGAAAGGTATAATCGTTGTTATTCTACTGTTTCTGATAGTACGCAGTCTTCAGACAATATTGAACAGGCAGTGTATGAAGAAATTTGCAATGAAACATTAGAATCTTTGTGTGATTACTTTGAAGAAATCATCGATCAGGAACCCAATTTAAAAGGCGCCGATGTTACATATAGTGTAAGTATTCGAATGTAAATTTCCTTCATTATGAATACAGATCTGTACACTAATTCATGCCACAAACATTAATATATGTACCTATTTGTATCTTACATAAAATATGACACCAGACAATGGTATCAAGAAAATCATCCATTCAATGTAGTATTAGGGATTATTTATGCCACACCGAGCTGGGTACGAGCCGTGCCTCGGACGAGGCACGGTACTAACATTTTATATGACGCGACTTCAAGTGTTTATGCTACACCGTGCGACATCCGCGTCTGAGCCGAGTAAAATGTTAATAAAATTGCTCTGCCTGGCTCTGTGTAGCATAAATACCGGCAACGCGTTGGTGACGCCTCTGGTGTTGCTAATGTCCATGGGCAGCGGTGATCACTTACCATCAGGTGATCCGTCTGCTCGTTTGCCTGCTCTATCTGTTTAAAGACAAGTCTTTATTTGAAATTGAAGACATTGCTGAAAACTTTTAATTTTTAAATATGAGTAAAATTTATTTTAACTCTACATATTTTGAACTTCTTCACTTATGCAGATAGAACATGGGATAATTTTTTACTCTACTTTTTAAAGGATTTTCTTGTCAACTTAATTCATGTTTTACATAATTATTGTGAATAATGTTCTATTTACAGGACGGTGTTTTAACAGTAGCCCTAGGATCACAGTACGGAACATACGTAATAAACAGACAGACACCAAATAAACAAATTTGGCTCAGTTCACCTGTATCAGGACCGAAACGTTACGATCTAGTGTTAAAGAACGGAGGATATTGGGTCTACAAACACGACGGTGTCTCCCTACATCAACTGCTTCAGAACGAAATTTCAAAAATTGTGCAAAACGTAGATTTTAAAAACTGTGCTCATAGTTTATTATAAGTTATCTCTGTCTGTAGGATATAATTTATATTATAGGCTGTTATTTTTATTTTTGTTTAGTTTTATTTTATTTCCTACAATGGAGGTCATTGAAGATGGCAATATAATGGATCGTATCCCTATTCTGTTACAAAGGGATTTGGAATATTATCAGGTAACATATTGTTAAACATATTTTTTTATAACTTTGTACTTTTGGAAGTGACTCAATTTGTTTTTGAGTACCTCTTGTAAGTATTTTTACTGGAACAGCTGAAATAATAAATCAATTTATTTACAGAGTAATCAAACAGTTCTATCAGAGAAAATATGTAGCGGAGTGGTTGGTGGGCGGTTGGATTTTCCAAGAAATGCTTCTTTTGCCTCTGTTAAGATTGTGCATTGGCTGGAAGATGAGTTTTCCATAGCATTCAAGTATGTGTAATGTAATTTTTTTTTAATAATGGTGGGAAATGCCCTGAACTAATTGGTGATGCTAGGCCTGGGATACCCACATTATTATATTTATTTTGCTATGGTGTTATATCAACCTTGTATGAAGTTTTGTGACTTACAACATCCTCTATTTAAATGAGGGATTTAATGTTATCAATGCTCTGGTCTGATTATCAATTATTACCTTATTTCCCCAGGCAAGGTTCTGGTATGTTTGTGACCCTAGAGGAGCAAAAAATTGATGCAGGGGTAGCTAAAACGTCAGACCCTGATAAGTTTGTCCAGTTGGCCATAAAATCCAGCGATTCACTTTTAGGTAACAACACCTTTTTATTAATAAACTAAATTACTAACTAAATAGTTTATTAGTTTAGTTAGATTAGTTTTATGAGTCAGCCGCCAAACGACTCGTCGTGTTCCGGCTGGGGGCTTGAGAGCCAGTTCTTTCTTTCTTTTTCTTCTTTCTTTCTTGGCCGGCAACACATCAGTGATGCCTTTGGTGTTGCTGATGTTCATGGGCGGCGATAGCCACTTACCATCAGGTGGATCGTCAGCTCGTTTGCCGGCTATTTCCATTAAAAAAAAGAATATTACTTATTAGTCTTGTAGGCTAGATTGTAATATAAGAGGGGACAAATATGTGTCCTACAAAAGGGAACCAAAAAAACCTTTTTAATAACTTTATTGATTACTATTAAAAAGTAATTTGTGCTACTTATAGAATAGAAAATTAGTGCCTTATTAAACAAAAGAAGAAACTGGGAAAGAAACTCCGCAGCACAACTTAACAGAAAAATAACCGGGCAAGTGTGTGTCAGGCCATGCGCAATGTAGGGTCGGAACTAGAGCATCGAGCCCGGGTTTACCCGGACCGAAAAACCCGGGTTTTCCCGGTTCTGAGGATTACAAAAAAACCCGGGTTTTAAAAATCAAACCCGGGTTTTTCGGGTTTTTTTAAATACTTTTGATTTTGTTATTTATTAAGTTTAAGCCACAAGAGAGAAGAAAGTGGGTCCCTTCGGAATTGGACGACGGAACCACCGAGGATACTTGTTGGCTAACTTTTTGGAGAAGGAAGATCTCTTTATGATGAACTCCTTCTTCATAAAGAAGCCTCAACGCAGGTGGACTTGGATAAGTCCTGATGGTTCCACAAAAAGCGAGAACTTTCAACTTGAGCTGCAAAATAGTTTTGCGTTCCTAGAATCATGCACGTCGGTGGAGGAGTTTAACACCAGGAGTCCAGGATGGTAGCGACTGTCCACGAGGTAAGGTCGAAGTATTTCAAGACCCACCCCAGTGGTAGATCTCAAGTTCTCTCAGAACAAAGTCTCGGTCTTATGAGAGATCGACGAGAACTATGTGTGCAGTCTCCAACCTCTATGGCGGAATATCGACGGCTCAATGAACAGATCTCCAAGTGTAAAAAATACAATAGAGCGAATCCAGGGCTCCAAAATGTTCGCCAGAGACCTGTCTATTGGGCAAAGTCAGCTCACAAGGTTGAAGACCGAGTCTGGCACCATAGTTACTGAAGTTCTAAGAGAAACTGAGAGATACTACGAACGGTTGTATACCTCCTCTCAAGCTCCACCTCCCAGTGAGGAGAGCGACAAGAGAGCTAAATTAACCCGACACTACACAAAGGATATACCGGACGTCAGCCTGTATGAGATTAGAAAGGCTCTCAAACAGCTTAAAAACAACAAGGCACCGGGAGATGACGCGGTTTCACCGCCGAGCTGCTAAGAGCTGGGGGGAAACCCCTTCTAGTGGCGCTCCAAAAACTGTTTGTTACCGTCATCCATACTGGAACTACCGCAGGAGCGCGGAACAGAAGTGTGGTGACTCTGTTTTTCAAAAAGGGCGATAAAGCCCTTTTGAAGAACTACAGGCCAATCGCACTTCTGAGCCACGTTTATAAGTTGTTTTCGAGGGTGCTCACAAATCGCATTGCACGCAGGCTTGACGACTTCCAGCCTCCCGAACAAGCAGGATTCCGGAAAGGCTACAGCACCATAGACCACATACACACACTGCGGCAGATTATACAGAAGACCGAGGAGTATAATCTGCCGTTATGTGTCGCCTATGTGGACTATGAGAAAGCCTTTGATTTTCTCGAGACCTGGGCAGTACTAAATTCTCTTCAGCGGTGCCGTATCGACAACCGGTATATCGCGGTGTTGAAGTATTTGTACTCATCAGCCACCATGTCCATCAAAGTACACGACATAGCCACGAACCCCATCCAATTATAGAGAGGTGTCAGGCAAGGGGACGTTATATCCCCAAAGCTGTTCACCGCTGCATTGGAAGATGTGTTCAAGCTGATGGAGTTGAAACGACGTGGCATTAACATCAATGGCGAATACATCACACACCTGCAATATGCCGATGATATAGTCATCCTGGCAGGATCCCTGGAGGAACTAGGTACAATGCTCGGGGACTTGAACAGCGCCTCACAACGGGTGGGTCTTAAGATGAATGTCCATGTTACACCCGTACCGGTTGTTGTTGACGGCGTTGCTCTCGAAGACAAGTGATCCAGATGGGTAAGTCCAACTTCGAGAAAGAAGTCACTCGTAGAATCCAACTCGGATGGGCTGCGTTCGGGAAACTGCGTCATATCTTGTCGTCCAAAACACTACCTCAGTGCCTGAAGTCGAAGGTGTTCGAGCAGTGTGTGTTGCCAGTGATGACATACGGATCCGAGATGTGGTGCTTCACTGTTGGCCTAATACAAGCTCAGAGTAGCGCAGCGGGCTATGGAGAGGGCTATGCTTGCTATTTCTCTAAGTGATCGCATCAGAAACGAGGAGATCCGTAGACGAACAAGAGTAACCGACATAGCTCAAAGAATTAGCCGGCTGAAGTGGCAATGGGCCGGCTACATAGTGCGAAAGACCGATAACCGTTGGGGAAGAAAGGTCCTCGAATGGCACCCGCGTCTCGGAAACGGAGTACAGGACGCCTCCCGACAAGATGGACCGACGACCTGAAGAAGACAGCGGGCATCCGCTGGATTCAGAAGGCTCAGGACCGGTCAGAGTGGCGCAAGTTAGGGGAGGCCTATGTCCAGCAGTGGACCTCCAAGGGCTGATGGATGGATGGATGGATGGAGATTACTTACTAAGTTTTAAGATAATCTGAAGAAAAAATAAATCTTTATCACTTTTTTAAACATTTTAAACTGTTTTTGTAATTTGTAAAGTACTATTTCATTTATTTAAATTCTTCCTCATCCTTTATAATTTGTACTCATTGCAGGAAATCGATATATAAACGCAGATTAGTGTATTTAAAAAAAATACAATAAAAGGCTCGAAAAGCTCGAAAAACCCGGTCTACCCGGGTTTTGATATTCTCAAACCCGAAAACCCGGGTATTCAAAATTGAACCGAGCTTCGATGCTCTAGTCGGAACCCTAAAAATATGTCACTTATTTATATCGGCGGATTTTCAAACAAACTTTCAACCCCTGTCAACCCAAAATGTCAATTCAATAAGTCAGAACTATCCTTCATTACGCGATTAAATTAATGCAAACTCTTTATAACGAAACTCAAGGGACCGAGCATTTTATATCGTTATATGGAATGAAAAAGGAAACCAACCAAATAATATTGTAGATTGACTTATTTCGAAACGTCTTCCATTCCAACGTCACTTATCCTTGCTCCCTTTCAATCGCACTTATTACACAAACTTTTTCGTCAACAAAATGCTTTTCTTTTACTGGCCATGATAATAGTTTCAAAGTTGGTTTTACTGATAATATGAAAGGTACCCACTAGGTTTGGTTCAAGACCATCACTTCCAAGAAAACAGCGTATCTGATGATGCACGTGGTCAACGCAATCAAGAATAACAAAAGCAAGACGGCTGTTTACGACCTCAGAAGTTTCAGAGCCTCAAACTTATTTGTAAACTGTTAAGAAAACATAAACAACAATACTAGTCCGGTCAAAATAGATATCTCTAATAACAAAAACTCCGATAACTATTTCTAATAACATAAAGTCCGATAGATATTTCTAATAACAAAAACTCCGACAGAGCTGAATTTTGCTATTGATGTTGACGTAGTTGATAGATTTAAGCTGTAGTTCTAGACTTATTTCAATCGATTCATGCTGTTCAAATTCGACTTCAACAGTCATGTCTTCAATTTTTTTCTTTCTCTTCTTCATGCTGGATGTCAATAAATTGTTCGATTGAAGATGAATCAGCTGCCTCTTCATCGATATCACATAAATCTTCCTCTATTGGATTCAATTGAACATTTGAGCAATACTGGCCCTGGCAATTAGTACGCGATGGTGAACACAACAACCCTAGTCTTCTACAGCCACATTTAGCACTACAACCTTTTTTGCAATTGCAAAAAATAGTGTTTAGGAGTCTTTCCGGAGCAGATGGGAGTATAGTTTGAATCGGTTCCAAAGTATTATCTGTTTATTTCCAGCTCCAATCTTCGGGGTTCAGTTGATTGCCTAGCCATGTCTGAACTTGATAGTACACTCGATATAAGTGTTGATGAGTAGAAGCCGATGTTGAAGGAAGACAAGATTGTACTTGTTTCTTGTTCCGTGTATTTTTTACAAAAGTTAAATACTTGTCCATACAATAAATTTTTTTCGGAGCTTCATCAACAGCAAGGAGAAAGCGAGTTCCTTTTGCGATTATCGCTTGAGGAGAAGAGTTAATTTCTTCAAATACTTAATTAAATCCTATATCATGTAGAAAGAATGTAACACTTTCAACTTTTAGAATTGCGGTATATCAGGAATGGTGATTGTTAGGAAAAAATATAAGGAACATTTTTGATAAAACTTATCGTTTTCGAGAAAAATAAAAAAAATGAAAATGTCTACCTCTGACCTTGAACTACATTTTTAGCACACATGGGATCGATGGGGACTTTATTTCTACTGGTGTATAAAAGGTCTCTAGTAAAATTTAGCTCCGTCGGAGTTTGTGTTATTTGACCACTATTTTCATGTCTAATTTGGCCGGACTATACCGATAATATAATAAATATTTACTATCTAAGTATGAACATATTTCTTCGTAATAGAAAAAAGGTTATAAATAATTTATCAATATGTGTGTTTTAACCTAAAACAACCAAATTGTGCTCACTTCTACGTTATAGGGAGTTTATCGTTATAAAGAACAACGTAAAAGAGTTTACACTGTGCTTAATAGTCTAAATAAAAGGGCTATGTATTATAATTCAACGTTTCAGAGCATCTCCACATGCTAGCGCAAGAGGCGTTAGACCATGCTGACTTGCCGGTACTGACAGCGACGCTGGGTGCTGCCGCCTTGCTCAAGAATAGCTTGCACTGCTACGTGCAACACTTGGAGGATACTGGCAACACTGAGCGACACTCGCAGTTGCAGGTCAGAGGTCCCCCATAATGTGGGTCTCCGGGCGGTGGAACCGGGGGGTACCATCGCCCAGTTGGAGAAGACCCCGAGACGGCTGGCGTGTCCCGTGTTCCGGCACACCAGGTTGAATGGTGAGTGGCGCCACTGGTGGGCGCCCCACAAGATGGGTCCGAGTCCGGGCAACCGTCGATGGAGCAGCGGAAGTGTGCGAAAGCGTTCCCGCAGCTCCGCCGGAAGACGGTGAGGAGGAACACCGCTGGTTTTTTAGCCGGTAAGAGTCCGGCATAACCCGACAGCGTCCCCCCCCCCCCCCCCCCGCGCCTGTCGGGTATCCATGAGGATTTTCCAGCGATAACAAAAAAAAAGGGGTTCGAGACGAAAATCTTTTCTGTGTGGCAGGAAAAATAAAATACGTCACTTGTTAAAGTTTCCTTAATACTCGTATCATGAAAACAAAAAAGTACCTAAGGTTTTTGTAGCCACGTTCAATAACTTACCAGTCTGGCCACTAACATGTTTAGTTAGTCAAATTAAGAATATATTTTTCAATTTTTTCCAGTAGGTATAAGTCGCGCCAGTAAAGAAACAAATATAAAATGACGGAAATTATCATTCCCCCTCCCGCACGCTATGCTAAAGACAGGAATAACGTGCGCATGAAGGAGAATGAAAATTTCTGCCATTTTTTTTAATTCGTTTCTTTAACGGCGCGGCTTATACATACAATTGTATTTAAAAAAATCTATTACTATCTTAAATCAGGGGGATATAAGGGGTAGCCAGTTAAAACCGTGTAGTTTTATTATACCTATGTATGATTATACTATTAGGGCTTGTTGCACAATCTTCAAGTAAGTCCGAAGTACCTAAGCTATTTGTTGGTTAGGTTGATATTTCGTGTATGTAAAATGTCACTTTAACCGGCGAATAGCCTATTCAGGACTCTACTTGAAGATTGTGTAGCAAGCCCATAATATGATTATTCATTTTCAATCGTTGCAACGCAGGCATGCTACAAACGCTACGTGACAATGTCGGAAGCGGTCGGCGAGAGGGTCCTGGACCTCCATAACCGAGTATTGTCGCTGTACATCCTTCAGGACTCGGGTGGGAGGCCTATTGATGACGTCAGTCGCACCGTGCCTGATACTGGCACCCCCTCGGTGCAGGGATGGTGGCTTTATATGAACGGTCAGTGCTAATGAAATTCTAGTACTTCTGTGTTAGGCTTTGAAAAATTTATTTAGTTATTTACATGTTTATGTTACCTCTTGAAAAGAAGAAACAAAGGGCAAACTTAATGCTTAATGCCTTATTTGTTTCTGTGGCGTAGCCTGTGGGCGTAGCTAATGAATTAGGTCTAGTACAGTTATTACTTTCATACAAGTGTGAGTTGGTCTTCACGTATTTTGTATCTTCATGGTACCGTAATGGTTGATATTTGAATAGAAGATGGTTTGAAATTTTGAGTTGATTCGGTTTTAAATAATAAACGCGAACACACTCAGACCCCCGCAGTAGGTTATTGCCTATGTCGCGGGTGGCATGGACGACACATATAACATATCACAATGACAACTATGATCCGAGTACAAATATTTATCTGTCACGTAAATATCTGCACCGGCCGAGAATCGAACCCGGGACCCCTCGCTTCGCAGGCAGGGTCGCTACTAACTAGGCTACAGGGTCGTCAGTTATCTAAATGATTGTAATTTCAACACGCAATTGTGGTTTTTCAGGAAGTCGGAAAGATTTATGGGATACTGTGCCTCCCCGTATGGCACAAAGGATATTTGCCGGAATGTTGAATGAAACCTTGACCATTCTAACCGTCAGATATTGTCAGGTAAGAGTTGTATAGCGTATGACTCATTTATTGAAGATCATTATGTATCATTTGTTGATAATAATTATGCGCCTTTTTAAAAATTCCATCCCTTAGGGAACATACCAAAACCACGTGCCTCATTTAGGGGGGGGGGAGGGGGGTCTTCAAAACACTACGATTGGTCACAGAGGGGAGGGGGGGTTTAGGTTTTTGTCACGTAGTCAATATTTTAGCAACCATTGCGCCACAAAGTCGTCAAATATAAGCAAAATAATTATTTTTTAACTCTGTTTTTGGAATAAAGTATTGAAAAACGTATTTATCAATTACCACGTGAAAACTAGGGGGGAGGGGAGGGTCTTCCCATATACTACGGATGGTCACGAAGGGGAGGGGAGGGGGGTAAAAAGTTGGAAAAAATGGGTTACGTGGTTTTGGTATGTTCCCTTACCAATAAAAACGTGTGCGCAATAATAGTGTACTTACATAAGTATGAAGTGTAACTTCTTAACAACACATCGTTTTGTTTCGTATGAAGTGCTATTTCTAAGGCTAATTCTATTTTTAAGGGTACCCTCGACCGCAACTTAAACTTAAATTCGTCTTCAACTTCATCTTCAACATAATTTGGTTTGTTGTTATTGTACACTTGCAGCCGTGATGGAAAATCGTTACAAGAAAATGTTGCATTTTTGTTACCCCTTCTCAAAAACAATTCAGAACCACTTATTAGTAATCAAAGACATACTGATCGTGTTGTATGACTGTAAAACGTTGCATTTTTGTTTTCCCCCTCTCAAAAACAAAGACATCTGATCGTATTGTGTCACTGTAAAACGTTGAAAGAAAACGTTGCATCTTTTGTTACATCACCGCGCCATCCCCAAAACATCCATACAAAAGTTCCACTTCGTGTTTATAGACGCACACAACAGAAGCAACAACGCCGTTACTAATCAACGACATACTGAACGTGTTGCTGTGTGTCGCGCAACTGTTGCCGGCGGTGTGCGCGGGCGGCGCGGAGCTCGCCGGGCTGGCGACTGTATCGCGCGATGTTCGAGATGTGCATGCTAAGTGCAATCAGCTGTTTATGTGTCTCGTGTATCGGGGGGCTGAGTTGCATTTTCTACATCAGGTAGGTGGGTGTAGTTAGTGTACATCATGCAAGTAATTTAGATTAGGGCCGAGCCGTAACGGTTTTACTGAGAACCGTATCTAATAATAGATACGGTTTGTTTCGCCCATATGTAGTGTTGTTTTGGCTTTTGGGCAGCCTACTGTACTAACCTTAATCTCATGCCGATAGACCAAGGTGTCCTAAGAGGCGACAGAAGACGTACCTATGATGTTACTGATATCAATGGGCGATGATGATCAATTATTATCAGATGGCTCGTTTTCTCGTTTGTCAAACAACTTCGATGGGGTCACCAAAATAATTTTGGGGTCACCACTCGTACGATGTTATACGGTTGGCACAAGATATCTATCAATATATTTCTAGGTGTTCAACGACAAAGAAGACGCAACCCGAGCGCAGGACTGTCCCTACCCGTGGTTTACGTTTGTCAGCCCTCATCTGTTCGATCGGTTTGATGACGTCACCGCTAAGGGAACACATGAGCTACCTGACAAGACGGCTATAGGACTCGAGCTGATTGTACTACTGGCCCAACCGCAGGCTTCGTGGCCTTTGCTTGTTAAGGTATGTCACTTATGTCAGTATCATTATATGAGCAATTTATACTTTACTAATAATAAAACAACCGTCACGCGTTGTGAAAGGGGGCTAGACGGAAAATTACGACACTTTTTTGATTCTTACGAATGACGACACTTTTTTTGAAGTGATTCAGAGAGTTTTACAGAGATGGCGCTGTACTGTACAACTTTCTGAATCACGCTAGCGTACAACAAAACAATACTTAAATCGAAGGGAACTTCGTTCCATCCGGGTGTCCCTTGTCACCTCTCATGTTTTTTTATAGTAGTTTTATTACAGAATCGAAAAATAGTCTTTGCAGAACTATAATATTTTTAAAAGATCTTTTCAATTATACCCCACTGTGGGGTAGAAGAGAAAAAAACATCCCTACTTCACCTATAGGGAACAGACGAATGGATATGGTGTGAAACTGTAAGGTACCGTTTTGAATACGGAAACCTATAAATCTATGGGATCGCAGTGTTGACCTTTTCAACTGTAAAATGTATTTAGTATTTTTCTTTTTTGTTCTACTTAAATGTTTAAAGAAACGTTTATTGCTTTCTTCGCACTACCAGGTGCTAGCGATGCGCAACTGGCACCTCGCTCGCTTGCTCCTACTGCGTGCAGTGCGTGGCTCGCCCGCCGACAACTGTCGCTGGCCGGCCGCCGGGCTGTGGTATCAGGGCGCGACGCGCACGCAATGCGACGGCGTGCTGTGTACCGCGCACGGGTATTGCACGTTCGGGGGGGAGCGGGACGGTGAGTGTGAGCGAGAGGGAACCTGGCGAAGTCAGAGAGAGAAAGAATGTGTTGGAAAGGGGAATGCTGCATCTGAGAGGGATTTGGCGACGAGTTGCGATGTCATGATTAGTGTGGCAAAGCAGTTGTGTTGTTTCTCACCGATGTCAAAGGCGAAGTTTTCTTGCCTGAATACGATTCTGCTAATATAGCCGCAGCATTTCTGGTATTATTTTCTTTTAAAAGCCGCTTGGCTGGAAGAGTTACCGAACTCTTGCTGTAATCAGTCGCCAGACGATTCAATGTGTTTCGGCTGGAAGTTTCAGAGCCAGTTCTTTGCTAAAACAGACATTATGTGATAGTTACATATTGGTACAAGGGTAATCGACATAGCTCAAAGAATTAGCCGGCTGAAGTGGCAATGAGCTGGCCACATAGTGCGAAGGACCGATAACCGTTGGGGAAGAAAGGTCCTCGAATGGCGCCCACGTCTCGGACAAAGGAGCCTAGGACGCCCCCCGACCAGGTGGACTGACGACTTGAAGAAGACAGCGGGCATCCGGTGGATTCCGAAGGCTCAGGACCGGTCAGAGTGGTGCAAGTTAGGGGAGGCCTATGTCCAGCAGTGGACCTCTAAGGGCTGATGGATGGATGAAATATTGGTTCGTGGGTTGTAGATGGTCGTGGATATTTGTGATGTCACATTTGCCACACATCATACAGAGAATTCTCGTACGCGTTCGTGAATATACCTACCTACCCTTAAATTAATCGTATATTAACTATGATGGTTTCAATTATGGCTATTACAATATTATGGTTGTTAGTTCAGGTGGTGAGGAGTTAGGTCGTGCGGCGGGCGCGCTGACCCACGTGATAGCGACGGTGGGGAGCAAGGCGGAGTTGAAGAGCACGCTGTGTTACGCGCTTGAGATATCCGGCAGGGACTGGGCCGCTTGTTTGGATAAACGACAGGTTCGGATACAAGGGTCACTTCTGGTTAAGATTCAGGCTAGAAGCGACCTTCATCCATCTGTTTAATGGATGAAACGTGTTTTATATCCAATTTAGTATACTAATAATTCTTGACAAAAAATAACCTACTTCATAATAAAGGTAACTGAAAAACTACTCGTCAGATCTCGCTCAAATTTAAGTGGGATCATATGACAATCACCAGCTTTCGATTAAAAAAAGAATCACCAAAATTTGTTTACCCAGTCGAAAGTTCTGAGGTAACAAAAAAAAAAGAAAAAAATACAGTCGAATTTAATATAGCCCCCCTTTTTGATGTCGGTTAAAAATATATCGTTAGTGGGTTGGCTAAAAAATGCTGGCCAGACTATATAAAAAATTTAAACAACTCATTTTTTTCATTTTTTTTTATGAAACGCTTTTCATCCATGAAGCAGATGGGTGAAGGCCGATTCTAGTTCGGATCTTATGCTATTCGCTATTATTTCATACATACATGTATGACAGGATAGACTAATTACATGAACTCAAACGAGCTGACGTCCCACATGATTGCAGATGATTGCGATAACGACCAAGAAATAAGAGTAATAATCTACAATTTTAACAATAGAAAACGACTTCAAATGAAGTACATCCTTTCCAATAAAAAAGAGTCATCGAAATCGGTCGGCGTGACATTGAGTTATTCGTCCATTTGTCGCGCACATACTTAATGCAAAGACTTATATGTATAGTTTTTTTCATGGATTTCATTGTCAGATCTCGCTCGTGGGACCACATGACAAGCACCAGCTTTCGATTTGACAGTTAAAAAAAAAATTGTCAAAACGGTTCACCCAGTCGAGAGTTCTGAGGTAACAACATAAAAAAATACAGTCGAATTGAGAACCGCCTCCTTTTTTCGACGTTGATTAAAAAAGAAAGAACTGGCTCCCAAGTTCCCAGCGAGAATATGTCGAACTACTTGACAATTGACTCAGCAAGAGGCTATCCTCTTACTCGTTAACTAGCCAGGCAGGTACCAAAGAAGATAAATAAAAAAACTTAATGTTTTTTTCAGGTTTGGTGTGACCGCCGGCCGCCATGGCTGGCAGGGCTATTGGCCATGGTCGGTACCAGCCTTCAGTTCATCCCGCCCATCTTAGTCAACGCTATACAGACTGGCGCTTCTATGTATCAGGTACCCATAGTGAGAATACTATATCATTCCACCCGGATTTCACCATTGAGATACAGGAGCTGCCCTACCTAGGAAAAAAACGTGCATGCGACGCAACAAAACATGGCGGTTTTGTTCCTACTAATGTCCAATTTGACGTGACTTTGACATTCCTTCGTCAAAGTGGGTTTTAATAGTTAGTTTAATAGTTACTTAGTCGCTGTTTCCGCAGATGTCGGTCATTCTATTAAGTCAGTCTGAACGAAATCCTTGTTTCCAGACCATGTCTCTCTGTCTGACGTGCATATCGCGGTCTCTGTCCTGCATCCCGCGGTGCGTCGTCAACGCGGCGCGCGTGCTGCAGCGCACGCTACCGTCGCACGTGGCGCCGGTGGGCGGGTCTCTGTTGCTGCAGATGCTGGTCACTGTTGTGTACGAGGAGCTGCAGATGTGGGCTGCTAGGGAAGGGGCTAGGGAGAAAACTGGTATGACTTTGTTTGCTGCGAGGCAACTGCTTATGCTTTATAAAGCTCAAGTCAGGCCTCACATGGAGTACTGCTCACATCTCTGGGCAGGGGCCCCACAATACCAGCTTAACCCATTTGACGCCATACAGAAGCGCGCGGTCCGAGTTGTCAACGACCCACGAGTCACTCACAGGTTAGAGCACCTGAGTCTCAGAAGAGACATCAGTTCTCTCTGCGTGTTCTACCGACTTTACAACGGTGAGTGCTCCGAGGAATTGTTCGACTTGATGCCTACGTCTCTTTTTCATCATCGCACCACTCGCCGAGGATTGAAGTTCCATCCACACCGATTGGACTCGTGGAGTACATCTACAGTCCGATTTTCACGAACTTTTTTGCCACGCACGTGCAAACTGTGGAATGGGCTTCCTTCCGAAGTATTCCCGGAGCGCTATGACATGGGGTTCTTCAAAAAAGGTGTGAAAAGAGTTCTCCTTCAGGGCCGGCGTTGCATTGGCGATTCCTCTGGTATTGCTCATGTCCATAGGCGACGGTAACCACTTACCATCAGGTGGCCCGTATGCTTTTTCGTCTGCCCTTCAGGCTATAAAAAAAAAAAAAAAAAAAAAACTTTGTTTGCTTTTTAGACGCTTTTATTTATGATTTTAATTATGCTTTTATTTTGCTTTCTCTGTCAAATCTTGAATGCTAATTTTTACAAGCTTTTATTTAACTTGCTTTGTTCTTTAGTTTTCTAGCACTTCATGTATAAAATATATAACACTGTACCGAAAACTGCATAACCCTTCTCTTAAAAACGATGTCATAAGTCATAATAGAATAAATTTTATTCATCATTTGACGTTTATTTTTTAGTGACCAATGGAGAAGCGCACAACATGAACGTACGAAAATCGAAATCTAAGCACGTTAGAATCGTGTCTCTTGGGCATACAAGTAAGTGGAATTACAACAACCTAAGTAGGGCAAGTCGAGGCAGAATACAGGTAAGACAAATACAAATAGTACCTACTGCAAATGTCAACCTGTCATGCCATAGAAGTCTTATACGTCATAGAATACCTTTTCAACGATACCAGACACTATAGGGTACCCGATGAATAAAAAAATCATCCTCACCTTACCTGTAGGGATAGTACGCTGAAAAAATGTTTTCAATATTTTATTCTACGATTCTGGAGTTTTAATAAATATGTATATCCATGCCAAAGCTTTCTAGCACTAAGGGTCTGGGGGTAATCTATGGTTTTAATAAATATGTATGTATATCCATGCCAAAATACAGCTTTCTAGCACTAAGGGTCTCGGCCGCGGCGCTTTGCTTCGGACAGACGGATGGACGGACATGACGAAACTATAAGGGTTCCGATTTTACTTCGGAACCCCAAAAATTCGTTAATTTACCCTCATTTACTAATCTATATATTTTATAATCATTCATAAAAAGAAAGAAAAAAATACTGTATTCCAACAGTTACTTACTACAGATAACAGGTATGGGTAAAATAAAAAACAAAAATATTACACAGTTAAGCTCTCTGCTGTAAGCACTAAGGAAATGGATCGCACTCAGTAATTGCTATGGAGAACCACAGCACTGATATTCTGTGCGAACCAGTTTTGGAGTGCAGTTCGTGCCACTATATAAGGAGTATACTCCAGTCATACGTCGGAGCTGACACAATTTTTTTCTTTCAGCCACATCCAGTTCCCTGTCCTTCGACGGTAGCTACAGCAGTCCGTCGTCCATCGCGCTGGCGGTGGCCGAGGCGCTGTGCTCCATCGACGAGGACGACAAACACACGATCGAGATCGAAGCGCTGGTTGCACACGCGCAGACCGCCTTCACCTTGTCCAACAACTTCGGTTTGGAAGACTTTCCGGAGTTTGCCGAGTTTCTTGAAGAGGTTAGTGTAGAATGTGCCTTATTTGACTTTCGACTTATCGGAATAGTGATAGCCTAGCGGTTAGAATGGTGGTCTCCCGGAAGAAGAGTCTCAAATACAAATCCTGGCACGCACCTCTAATTTTCAAATATTATGTGCGTATTAGAAGTTAATTATCACTTGCTTTGGTAACTCGTGAATCCTGCAACATTAAGTGCGATTCTAATTTGACAATCGCAAACTAGACGGCGTTGTAATAATCTTGTAACTGATTTGACGATTGCAAACTAGATGGCGTTAGACTCGAACCGTGCGTCGGATCTGACACACAATTTTTTCCTTATTTCCAGGGCAATGTTCCAGCGTCGACCGCTGAGCGAGCTAGCGACGCCGCTGCGCTCACAACACAACTACTGATGTCACCTGCTGGAAGGGACAGTCTTAGGGTGAGATCTATAAACTGTGCTTGGGCTTTGCTTAGATTTAAAATTATTCAAACTTTATATACAGCACATATCGTACCCTCAGTGAAAAAAAAAACATAAGTCGTCTTACGTTGAATTTTAGTTATTACGAGTAATATGATTGGATAGAGGGACAAAAGCTGCATATTATGCTCAATTTTTTTTAATTTTTATCATTAATCTTGACGGTTTTGTGCAAGAAATCGTAATGTAAATTCATTTGGCTGCTTATTGATATTTGAACAGTTTTTTTGCTCTCCTGTAAAATAGCAATTTTCATCTTATGCCTTTTTTCCACTAAAGGTGCGATATATCTTTATCCGAAGATTCTTCATAATCCGCATTAAGGGTTATCGGTTACAGCCAAAAATAAAATAAAAAGGACATAACATTTTCCTAAATTCAGAGACTAAATTCGACGAAAGAAAGTTTTTTTAGAGTCTAATACAGCAATGTCTATCGACTGCGAATCTAATACAGAATTGAAATATCTGTACGTTATAGAAATTAATTCAATCACCGATGTTAGTTTTTGTAATCACTTTTTGATTTTTTGGTCGTTTAGTCCCAAAAAAAGAAGCAGAAAGATGTGCGAATAAATTGTATTTAAAAAAAGAAACTCCCAAGTAGAAGGCAAATTTCAACCCACTTAAAAATAATTTTCAGGTCATCTACGATCACCTACAACTGCACTCTGAGACGATCTACAAGGAATTGGGGATACAAGACACTGGCGATGTAGACATAACATTAAACAAGGCACCCTTGCTATACATCATGTTCCATGTCGGAAGAAGACCTTTTGATCAAGTATGTTGTAGCTTTGGCTTCTACAAACAAATTGTTTCTTAGCATTGACTTTCCTTATTTTAATAGACAATTTTTTTGGTAAAATGTATTTATTAAACTCTTTATTGTACACCAAGAATAGGACAACAACAATCTAAAAGCACAAAAATGAGAGGTGTCAAAGGATACCCGGATGGAACGAAGTTCCTTTCGATTTAAGTATTGTTTTGTTGTACAGCGCCATTGTAGAAACTTGGAATGTCAAATATGATTTGAATTAAAATAATAAAGAATACTTTGTAAATAGAACATAATATATCATTTTAACATTGAAGTACTATTACTAGCATATAGAACAGACACCCCGAACACCATGTATGTCCCAATGCATTGGCGCCACGTGGCTTCAATCGTCAATGAATTCGTTCGATTTTGAAAGGAGAACGGAGGCTCAATTTTGAAATTCGAACCTCCCGGGCGGGACACACATTTTGTTCCAGATGTCTGTTCTATGTCATTATACTTCAATGCATTTTAACAAATAATAATAGATGTCGCTACAAAAATGTACTCTGAATCACGCTGTTGAGATTCTTTGTAAAACATATAAGTAATCGACCTAATGACATGAATGTCGGTTCGGTTCGGGTTTATTCAGCCATCTCTGTAAAACTCACGCAAGCGTGATTCAGAAAGTTGTACAGTACAGCGCCATCTCTGTAAAACTGTCTGAATCACTTCAAAAAGAGGTGTGGTCATTCGCAAAATCAAAAAGTGTCGAAATTTTCCGTCTAGCCCTCATTCACAACGCGCGATAAGGAACTTCGTTCCAAAAATAATATAAAGTACGAGTTAAAAAGCGGTCTTGTACAGCGATCTCTTCCAGACAACCTTAAGATATTGTGGTGTGTTGTATATAGTTAGATAAGATGTCCTTCTTTTGATAAAATTTCCTACTTTTAGCACAAAAATTTTGTTATTACCTACTTCTTTCTAGTAGTAGATACTATTTAATTACTTCCTGTAGGTTAAATAACGCAACTTTTTTACTCCACCTGCACGAACTGTGATTTTTTATTTTTTTATTTTTCCAGTTCTTTCGAGGCGAATGGACGATGCCGTGGAGCAAGCTGGTTGCAGTGGCTAAAGCTTGGTCCGGCATAGAGGGCGCTAAGCCGCATATAAACAAACGCACAGACATACGCAACGCAAAGACACATGGAAAGACAAACAGACAGCTCATGGAATTATATAACTTGTTTAAATCTAACACTGAAAGACTGCTGTGATTTAGTTTGATTTTAACTTTTTAAGTCCAACACTATTGAAAAGTTAAATATAAAAGCTTATTTATTAGCTAGCACAACGCTCGCCTTACCTACATAATTATTTATTTTCGATTTAATGATAAATACACACAGATAATGTATTATGGAGAAAAATTGTAAAAATTATCTTTAAAATAAATCTGTTAATCTGTCCTTAAACTGGGAAACAATAAAAATTGACAATGTTTTCGTTGTTTTATTTCAATATGATTATTATAATATTATAACGAATATATTATAAGTAGGTGGATAAGTGGATAAAAATAGTTGATTTCCTTTTCCTTACATCCGAAAATTAGTTCGTAACTTCGAACAACTGAGCTGTGCTTTAGTTCCTAACGATTTAGGTAAGTATTGTTTTGTTGTACAGCGCCAATCACGCTAGCGTGATTCACAAAGTTGTACAGTACAGCTCCATCTCTGTAAAACTCTCTGAATCACTTCAAAAAAAGTGTCGTCATTCGTAAGAATCAAAAAGTGTCGTAATTTTCCGTCTAGCCCCCTTTCACAACGCGCGATAAGGAACTTCGTTCCAACTACCCAAGACATCACTAGTGAAAGCGCAGGTTGTAGGTATTATTTAATAATGATACTATTATCTAGACTAAATAATTTTATTAAAATGACAAGATCGCCTGGAAATAAATGTACCGCATCCAGTCCAGTTCCGCGTGGCTCAGCAGATTGTTCTGAAATACGGTACTTTTGTATTAAAAAAATGTCAAAAGATGTACTGAGGAGATTCTTTCCCGTGACATGGTGGTAGAATCGAATAATTACGTTCATAAGTGTATTAAAAAAATCCACCTATGGCATGGGTGTACTCAGCTTCCTGTTGACTGTTACCGAGTAATAAAAGTGAATACTATGTACGTAACTTTATGCTGATAAAAGTGATGATGATAAACATACAACAAACAAACCAGGGGGATGGCTGCCCCATTCGCCCCTGCTATAAGCGGCATACAATATACATGTCTCGATAAGTCACGATACGCTCATCGGCCGGCTGCTCACAAACAATATGGTTTTGTTATGACTTGATTTGTAGAATACTCTGTGACATAGACATTTTGTAAAAAAAAAAATATTACTTCATCTATCTATACTCTATGAGACGAACAGCTGGAAATGACATTATTGACAGCTGTCATCAGTGGCAGACGTCATAAAAATGTCAGTTACACGCGTTGCGGCTGCGATTCCGCGACTTTCTCAAGTTGTACCTTTTACCCGGCAGCTGTGTCGGCTAAGTGTATCAGCTCAGCCATTCACTATCACTGCTAGCAGTGCCTTAACCGCACGAGCTGCGTTCGTTCGTTCTGCCTTCACCTCAACTAGTCCGCTCTCCCGCAAAGCTTCCAATATGTTCATTGCCGAAGAAAGAGGTACACCCTACGGACCTGACTACAGAGTGTTCTTCAGTAAGTAATTCCTCTAATATTACAGCACACGTGGACTGGCAACTGTTGATAAAGACTCCTCGACTGTATCCATATGTCCACATCGATCTAAATTCTAATGCCTAAGGTTAAAGGTCAAGTAACTTCCGGCTTTCATAACCATATCTGAGTCTACTGTCTAACCAATCAATATTTCAAACAGATTCTTATCTTATCATTTTCTGTTTAAATCCTTAAGCGAATGTATTGTAAGTTCTTGCTCACGTCATATTTGTTTGTTCATTTGAAGGGTAATTGTTAATTTGCAATAGAGGTCAATTAAAATAAAAGTAATTGTTATGAGAAGTCAAGGCCAGATAGGCAAGCCTGTTGGTATTTTTCTAATCAAGTTATGCAACATTTAAAATGTATTTTGCCTTTTAATTTAAGTGGTTTTCTTATGATTCATTTCCTGTGTCCGTAACTATGAGATTTTATCTTTGTTTGCTGGATCTGTGACTAGTAAAGCAATTTTGTTTACTCATTAAATATGTTTCTGTTTATTTATTTACATTTTCATTGTTATGTTATTCAAATGTCATAATATTGTTTCAATTATGTTGTATTAAACTTTGTTTATGACAAGTTTTAATAAAAATTTTCTTTGAGGTTTTCATTGAATCTGAAAATGTTGATAATCAAATGGCTTTTTGTATTACTGCATTTCATTAACAAAGGAATTTTATTAATTGGTGTGAATTTTATGATATAAAATAGATAATGAATTTAAAGACACATTATAATAAGCACTTTGATAGTCTGTAATAAATGCAAATGCACAAGGTTCAGTGTTATCAAGTTTCATGAAATCAATTATAATTACAAAAATAAGACTTGTTCTGTAAGTATATTGTAGTAATTAGCAAGCGTTAAGTTGTCCAGGTAATATACAAACACATACTGCTTCTACATTACTCAAAACTCCCAAAACCTCAACGGTATACTACCAATATTGATAAGGTATGACTAAACATTATGGTACTTTTTGGTATGTTGCCCTGTCAAGCTTTCTCTTAGACTGTAGGAACCTGTAAATAATTGAAATGTACTTAAAATTGTTTACGGATATTGTGTATCTTTGCACCACTTGTAGTTAAGTGAAGTAAAAGTGGGTACACAGATCAAGTGACATATTGAAGTGTTCAATATTTATCTTCACTGATATCCACTGTTTCATAATGCAATGTAAATGTAGATCAGAAATGTTACTTCTTTTATTGGCAGTGATATCTGATATATGATAAGAATCAGTTTTATTACAGTTGATTTATATTGGGGTTCTTCAAGAAGTGGATTTATCGTTTCCTTCTAGACTGGCAATGCTTTGGTGACGCCCCCCGTGTTACTAATGTCCATGGGCGGCAGTGATCACTTACCATCAGGTGACCCGTCTGTTCGTTTGCCTGCTCAAAGATTAAAAAATATTATTACAATCTGCTAGGTCCATTAAACCACTGAAGAGATTATACTGAGACCTTTATCTTATCATTTAATAATGAGTGATAATTAGATTAATATTGCTCATTATTGCATATGTCATATGCAATGGCAGTCTTTTATTGCAGAAATTACATACAGTTATAATGTGATTAATATAACATTATGAGTGTGTCTTAGATATTACATAATTATAATGGGGTTCATTTTTAGGTATAGAAAATAATAACAAAATGTGTGTCTGATCGACTTATCTGTATGAATGAATAGTCATGATAAAAAAAATTATGTACCTTTTCAAAATAACAATCTTATTATCAAAAAATATATTAACTACAATGTAACAAAATATACTTATTTTCTTACATCTTTCTCTGCTATAAGTAAGTTTAGTTTTTATTGGCCTCTTCAAACTCAAAGAAAAACTTTTCTTTTGTATCACATTTAACATTACTCTGCATATTCCAAAGTTCGACTATAGACAGCTGTTTAGCACTTTAAATAGCATTATTTTGGGGTTCAGTAAAGATAAGACAAAAATGACAATATCATTGTTACAGAGGATGCGGAAGGCCCGATCTCACCCCTCCACGACATTCCACTGTGGGCAGACCAAGCCTCGCGCGTGGCTAACATGGTCGTCGAGGTACCGAGATGGACCAACGCCAAAATGGAGATCAGCCTCTCGGAACCCCTCAATCCTATAAAGCAGGACGTCAAAAAGGGCGCCCTACGCTTCGTCAGCAACGTCTTCCCGCACCACGGTTACATATGGAACTATGGTGCATTGCCGCAAACCTGGGAAGACCCTCGTCATGTGGACGCTGACACAGGTGCGCGCGGGGACAATGACCCCATTGACGTCATCGAAATCGGGGAAAGAGTAGCAGCTCGCGGTGACGTCATTAAAGTTAAAATCCTTGGGACGTTGGCGCTGATTGATGAGGGAGAAACGGATTGGAAGCTCATAGCGATCGATGTCCGTGACCCGATGGCGGAACAGTTGAGTGACGTGGCGGATGTTGAGAGGCTGTTCCCAGGGTTACTGCGCGCTACTGTAGAATGGTTCAGGTTGTACAAGGTGCCAGACGGCAAGCCGGTTAACCAGTTCGCGTTTGATGGAGAGGCCAAAGACGCCGCTTTTGCGCATCGGATCATTGATGAGGTACATTTATTCACTGTATGTTGTCAGAATTTTTTTTTAATGAAACTGGTTAAGTGCATCTCTGTGCTATCTTAGATAAAATAAATAAATAAATGTAGGATATTTTTTCGGCCGGGAGTGCGGGACTTGAACCTGATAAGGAAATAATATGAACCATAATTAAAATTTTGTCACGGAATGACATAGATGGTTGAGATTATCTGGGGAAGGGGCCTGAAAGCACTAGCCCCCATAAGTCCGCTAGTAAATGATCACCACCGACCGACCATAACACCCATGAAACTTAGATACTGAAGACTATCTCCTTAGGAGCTTCCAACAAAACATGGTATAGTCAGAGACTGCGCTAAGAACAGATATCTTTTTGCCTGTTATTGAATGTCAATTATCTTCGTGCAATACATCGCACACCAATATGATAAAAGCTAAAAGACGAAGATTGTCGAGTCATAAAAACCGCATTTTGCCTACTAGGCACGCAAATTATGCAGTTACAATACTAACGATACCGAATTGGGGCGAAATGTTAATTATTTTTGTCCGCTATCATCTAGACTGGGTTGGAATATCGCCACAAACTGCGTTATATATCTTCCGGGCACTAAAAATTTAGAACCTTGTGAAATTGTATGTATTTGATTGATGACGTCCTAGTTTTAAATAATGTTTTTTTTTTTCACACAGGTGCACGAATTTTGGAAAACACTGGTGTCTGGCGATGTCACTAATGATATTAACAAGTCAGTATTATTTTACTGTTTAATTATGGTCATCTGATGCACAAATAAATACCTTCTATTTGAAAAGTGGTTTGGGTGGACCAAACAAAACTGTTTTTCTGTTCCGCGAACAATTACAGTATCTGAAAACCATCTAATTAAATCTCTCGATCTCTCTCAAGAAAGATTGCCACTGGAACTCTTGTATCTCCAAAAAAAGATTTATGCCTTAATCAACTAGGTACAGTCACCTTCAGAGAAAAGTAATCCATCTGTTTATAAATAAACGAACAGCATCGTTTCTGTTGCCTTTAACAAATTAGTTACTTTTCTCTGCAGGTGACTGTACACTATTTTTCACAGAAAAAGCCTTCTCCTTGTTTTGAGTTAAAAAGTGCAAAAAGCCACCTCCCTACCTCGCCATTTAAACTACATTATGTATATCAATTATGATTACCATAATAGCAATAAGTGTCTGTTTGTCGTGTCAGGATGAACGTGACCGTTGAGGGGAGCGCGGGGCGTGTGGAGAGGAGCGAAGCGCAACGCACGCTAGACAACGCGCCGCCACTCGGTCTGCCGCAGCCAATACCAAGCAGCGGTGAGTAATGACAATAATAATATAATAATTTATTTATTTATTACGATACAAGTAAACTTTACAGAATTTGTATTCCAACACGTTTACCTAATCTACAAAATCCAGTGATTGGACGTATCTCGCAGCCGCTGAGCGAAATACAGCGACGTTGTGTAGAACAAGTCTAGCTCCAAATCATAGGCCAGAACACCATTGATTAGGGTCAATGCTCGAACAAGAGGTGATTCAGCCACTAAAACTAATCTGCAGTCTGGGACTGCAAACAACTTCCGACAACGAGCTCTGGACTAACTACTATAATAAACGCTTATACATACCCGTACGTAGCGTTGCCATATAACTTAAATATGTGGACAAAACTTCAAAAAGTCGAGGTTTGTCGGGACAAAATTTTTTGGTAATAGCCGACAAATGAACTGACGACGAAAAAAACGGCTAGAGCGCGTGTGCAAAGGCGTTCTGTTGAATCGAGTGTATTGTCGGGACATTTTGTATTTTATCGGGACTCTGGACATCATGTGAAATGTCGGGACAATTCAGACGAATCTCGACAATCTGGAAACACTACATGGATGACACATATATCACAATAACACCCATGACCCGAGTACAAATGTTTATTTGTGACATAAGTATCTGCCCCAGCCGGGAATCGCACCCGGGACCCCTCGCTTCGCAGGCTAGGTCGCTACCAACTAGGCTACAGGGTCGTCAAATATCACATAAATATCACAAACTCACAAACAATACAAGGTGCCTATTCCTTGCTTGGCTTGCTGCGTCTGATATCAAGCATGTGTGAGAACTTCAACATCACAGACGAACCTTTTACTCACTCGCACTTAGACCTAAGACCGAAGTGCGAGTGAGCGTGCAATATGTCAACGAATGCAGGGAGATACTGTGACTACTAATACTACAGACACACATCAGTATTGTAAAATACAATTTCAGCTAGTATTCAATATCGTACTACCTTCCCTCACAATACACCTTTACTTTAGCAGAAGACCTTAACTATTATTGACAATTTTCACTCTTTTACCTTCTCTATCCTTTACTGTCACAAATACATTTAGTATCGAAAAAAAATACTATTACAATAATACGTAATACGTTAATTATTCTTACTTTTATTTTTGTGATCGCTATGGTTACCATGCCTGACCGCCAATCGAAGGGTCTTTGGTTCGATTCCCAGAGAGGCAGAAGAGGTTGAGTGTTTTGTCCATGATACCCATGACATATGGAATCCTAGTGTGGGGCTATGATTGTGTTGCGTTTTATCACAGACGACCTTCGTTCTTATTTAAAGTCTATCGCAGTAGCAACCGAGTGTTGCAACATTAACTACAGCTATTGGCTACCCACGCCACACCGCCGCGCCGGCGTTCACAGTTAGTGATAATAAACGGGACGTGCTCCCAAAACAGAATTATCGTTGAAATTTTGTCTCGTTCAATTCGAAACACGTCCATTGACTCGTAGCAGTCGTAGTTCGACGAGTTTTGTCTAAGTTATCGACCAAGTTGAGCTACTTAGGGCCATTCTCTGGATTATATCTGTTATATATTTATTTAGTGAAATTGCTCTTGGTGAGACATATTTAATATTTGTATATAATTTTTTTTGTAGCACCTACCGCAACTTTTAGCTTATCGCCCAGGGTTGACTGGTGGAGAAAGCCATCAGGCATTAAGTCCGCCCATTGTGATCGAGTTTATAGGTTTACAATAAAGAGTAAATAAATAAATATATCTATTTATAGTTGGTTGGATAAAATGTAAATACATGTCATGTCAAATTTTAATAAACTTTTTAAAAATCTTATCTGTAATCTGTATCTCTTATCTGTAATAGTCACAGAGTAAGGTGGGGTGCAATATGACATATTATGTTAATTACATAGAAATTTAAATATTTTAAATTATTAGCCCGTGTACTAAGCGCTCGCCCTCGATCGCGACGACTGTAATTAAATTCCAATTAAACTGCAAACATTAATTTTATGAACATATTGCTTGTACACGTTGTATCATCAATCAATTACTGTAATTGTCAACATGAGCAATTACTTCAGCAACACAAAATATAACCTGTACAATTATTATAATGTATTAGAAATAATTTTAACAAAATTATAAAAAATTGGGAAATAAAGAAAACCGAAAATTTTAAATTATTAACTTCAATATCTTTCTTTAAAAATATCAGGTATATTTTATATATTCTACATATAAAAATCTACTTAAGTAATTAAACGCCAACTGTTACCGACTGACAGTCAACACTGCCAGGGGTTCTTTATATATATCGTAGTGAATTGGAACACAATGAAAACATACGAAAATTCATCGCGTTATGGAGGCTATAATCGAACAAATGTACTTATTAAGTTTGCAGTTTGACTTGTCAAAGAACAATGCCCAAAAATTATTTTTTATTTTTTGTAGCGTCTTAAAACGTCAGTTATACCGAAGCAATTCAATTATTTTTTTACGTATTTTAAAATTAATACCTGTGCCCGTAGTACCCAGCGTAAAATAATTTTATTAATAAGTGATGAATTGACTATAATAACAATGATGTCAACAATGTCCATTTTTATTCGGGCACTCACTTCGATACATAGCTTGTATCAAGCAAGATATAGGGAGACTTCTGGCCAATATTAAACACAGAATTTTGTTATAAATGTTGGTAACAAATGTAATGATGTCAAATTTCCATTTCCGGTTGTCAATCAAAAAAAAGTCCGAATAAAAAATAATGGTAAAAATTACATTCTCCCCTACTCTATGACTCAATGGTTATAAGAATTCAATCTCAAAATACTTTGGTTCTGGGGTGTGTCTGCTGAAAATTCTTATAAATCTAAGCTCAGAAATTAAAGCGGCGATTTTTAGAATTTTTTTTATTTTAAGACGCTAAAGTTGAAAATGAAATAAAACGATGTATGGCAGTTGGGCATTGTTCTTTACAGTTTGACTTAACGCGGCATCCAGTGTGCATGAGATAAATATATGACCAGATAGCTATACCGTGGCCATACACGATCAAGTTTACTGGATGCCGCATCAAGTCCGCTGCAATCTTGACAAGTACACATAATCGTATATGGCCTCCGTGGAGGTCATAGGGGTTGAAAGTTGTATCGCAGGACCAGCCAGTAAGGGAACATACCAAAACCACGTGACTCATTTAGGGGAGAGGGGGTGTCTTCAAAACACCACGATTGGTCACAGAGGGGGGGGGGGTTTAGGTTTTTTCACGTAGTCAATAGTTTAGCAACCATTGCGCCACATAAGTCGTCAAATATAAGCAAAATTATAATTTTTTAACTCTGTTTTTGAAAAAAAGTATTGAAAACCGTATTTATGAACACCACGTGAAAACTAGGGGGGAAGGGGGGGTCCTCTCATATACTACGGATGGTCACGAAGGGGGGGAGGGGGGTAAAAAGTTGGAAAAAATGGTTTTGGTATGTTCCCTAATATAATATATCTCATTACCTGCCATATATGTGTACATAAGTGTAACGATAGTGTATTGTTATTGTTACAGTGGACAAATCGCACTTCCTCTCGAACTTGTAACCTGTGGTCCACAGCGCTTCACGTCACACCGTTAAACGTCATACTGTCACACCGTCATGTATAAATAGTTGCACGAATTATGTTTAAGCAGAGTTAGTGATTTCCCCTGAGTTGTGAAGTCCTCGCGGACGCGACCCCGTTGTTTATTTATACGCATAGGTGATAAGTCTAATTAAAATCGTTATTTTTTTACATCGTTTTTTATTTACAATCCTCTTTTTTAGAACTTACGCTGAAACGGTGAACATAAGTAATTGGAATCATTTAGGTACAAGTTGCCGAGATAATGTAATAATGAGAATATAAAAGCGTATATTATCAGGATATTATCATATTCGTTCGGCTATCATTGACTGCGTCCGATAATAAATTGTACTGTTGCATAATGTTGAAAAAGAATGGAATGTAATAGTAATTCTACGACTTCCAAATATGTAACTCATGTTCTTGGTCTGGCTCTAGTTGAAGGATCAAAAAGAGATCTAAGAAGCATCAAAACAGTTACAGAAGATCATGTACAAAAATATCCATTAAAACGTTTTAAATCCTTTACTTTCTCTACACAATAAAACAGCCACGCAACGCATAAGTAAAATCAATCTAAAGTCCATGCTTTAGTTAAGACATTATGTTAAAATACAAGAAATGAAGAGACGTCATCTTAGGGAACATACCAAAACCACGTAACCCATTTTTTCCAACTTTTTACCCCCCTCCCCCCCCTTCGTGACCATCCGTAGTATATGAGAAGACCCCCCCCCCCTCCCCCCTAGTTTTCACGTGGTAATTGATAAATACGGTTTTCAATACTTTTTTTGCAAAAACAGAGTTAAAAATAATAATTTTGCTTATATTTGACGACTTTGTGGCGCAATGGTTGCTAAAATATTGACTACGTGACAAAAACCTAAACCCCCCCCCCCCTCCCTTCTGTGACCAATCGTGGTGTTTTGAAGAACCCCCTCCCCCCCCTAAATGAGGCACGTGGTTTTGGTATGTTCCCTTATGGTTAGTGGTCATCGCTGACAGTGGATCTAGGCAGACTACGCATCCCCCAACACGTTGCCAACCAAGAACTCCAACAAGCAAAAGTAATGTATAATATTTAATTATGTTTTAATTTTAATTATAGTTTCTTTCGCCGCTCCTTTACTTCGATGATAAAGCATCTTATAATTATACGAGCGTATTAAAAATGAAGTTATTTGGAATTTGAACTGGCTTTTTCTACCAACATTCAACGAGGATCCTTCTTCCCATGTTCAGCAAACTTTCGCAGGCTATCTGTAACCACCAACAACTGAGCTGTCCTGTATTTCATAAAATCATACAATTATAATTGTAATATTTTATGTACTTCTAGTGTGCACAATAAAGAATATTGTACCTACTGTATTGTATTGTATCATACATACTAGTAGCAGTTTAGAATAATTACCCGGATGACCGAGCTTTGTTCGGTTTAGTGTTGCTTGACAACGCCATCTACTGAAGTAGCTTTAGTGTTGCTACTCGCCAGATGTCAGGAAGAGTATATTGTAGCACTTTTTCATTGCTTATAAACACGGATAAAAGGATATTTTTTAAAATAAATCCTAGCTAGATCGATTTATCGCCCCCGAAACCCCCTGCATACAAAATTTCATAATTTCGAGATTTAATATACAAGAATTGCTCGTTTAAAGGTACTAGATTAGAATTTAGATATATTGATATCAGTCTCTTAAATGGTAACTTACTTTCACTATAGGCATTTGCCACGGCTTGCGACAGCTGCGAATAAGACTTTCAAATAGTTATACTGTGCTTATTAAATTATTAGTAGCTTCAAATCTAAAGCGCGCTTCAAAAAGGTTTAGAATATCTTTGTTTAGAATACCGTGGTGATAGCAGATGCACCTCCCTGAAAGTAAGTCTAATCTTGGTGGCACCCATGGAATAACATTATATGCATTAAGTTTCGTCAAGGAATAAATAATTAGGTCTACTTCAGTTTTGGACAGGAATCCACACTTTGTGACTATAGGAAGCTTTCTAAGTTATGATATTATGACTACTATTAGTTTTCACGTGTATCATTCCTAATTCGTCATTCGTGTTGCCATAATACAGTTGGAGCGAACCGTTCAATATCGACCTTCCTACTCTCCATGCAGCTGAGCTGAACTTAGCACCTACATACTTATTTGATACCATGGCCAAGTTTTGAATAGAGCCTATTTACACCGCTTTTAAACAGTAGATACTACTTCAGTAGTAGGTAACCGTAGCAGAAGG